>KQ995697.1:62684-77258 GCA_001598015.1 Dorcoceras hygrometricum
GTTCAAGCCCATGTGTACTAATTATATGTTAGTACTCTACGAGGGCCTTAATCACTTGCATCATTATTCTTAACCCTACCCTCCACACTAGACAAATGCGCCCCCCACCTCTCTTCTCCTCTCGGCCACCACGCGCCGCCCGTCGGCCACCACGCGTCGCCTCTTGCCGGACTTGCTCCGGCCACCGCGACGAGGAGTTTCCGTCCGTGCTAAATCCATCAGCTTTCTAGTGCAGGCTGATTAGAGAAAGATTGAATCCGGTCGTGGACCTGATTGGAGAATCTATCGCCGCCTACAGTTTGAAGTGCCGGTTTCCTCGTGAAACTGGTCGGAGCCAGACGCCTAGACGCCAGCAAGGTAACTATCTACGAACACCCTATGATTTTGTTGCCTTTATTGAATGTATTGAACGCTTTCCGGGGCTAGTTTGTTTTCCGCTGCGCCCCCGGGAAGTGGGATTCGGATCGCCACCGCTATTCCAACAGTGGTATCAGAGCCAAGGCTCGGATCCTTCAATACATTGTTGCCATAATTGCATGAATCTCGAATTTCAGAATTGTAAAACAAAAAAATTTCAGAATCTACCAACCGTCGCGCGCTGGCCGCACAATGGACGGGTTTGTGTTGCGCGCTGGCCGCGCGAATAGCAGCAGGCTGGCCGACCATGGCCAGCGGCCATGCGCAAAATGTTGTGCAACATAAGGCCGGCCGAAGTGCTTGCTGGACGCCGCACTTGTTGCGACAGGCGTGCGGCCATGCACCGAACGCTATGGTGGCGGCGGCCGCCGTCCGGCGTGTCTCTCGGCATCGTTGCGATGGCTGTTTTTTTTTTCTTCTAGGTTTTGTTCGGGCCTGTCCCGGACAGCCCATGAAGTTTACGGGCCGATATTCGATATCGGGCCGATTTTGGTCGATTTTGAAATTTTGAGATTTTTGGGCCTAAAATTGTTTTAAGCCCAATTCGATACAATTCAAATTGGGACATTTGAAGATGGTGGGCCGATGACGATCAAATATATTGAAGACCGAAGATCTGTAAAACCGAAAGCAAATGTAATAGGATTGCATTGCATATTTCACCTAGGATTGGACCCAGGTCCGTTATTGGCAACCACGGACCGTATAGCTCTCGCGATCGATCATCCCAAAGTTAGTTATATATTTGATATATATGTTGAATTCGCATGTTTTAAATTTTGATTTAAAATTGCAGGAGACCAAATATTTTCAAAATAAAATCCCTCGTTTTAAATACGATTTAAAACTAATATCAAGATTAAAAGTTTATTCGATAAACTAAAGGGAATTTAAATCTGTTTAAATTATCCGTACCTTCCATCAACAATGGGTGTACGCCGATACTACCCGCATACATGGCCCGGCTCATATTATTGAGGGGGTTATGTATGCCGGAAAGCTGTCCACGCCATTGATAATTGCTGTGAGTCGGTTGGAACTCCCTTTAACGTTGGCTCATATTATTGGGGACGTTAAGGGGACCGTCCTTCACGACTCAACATTGATGGGTCATCTTGAGACGTGATAGTAAACGGCGTCATATTATTGGGCCCTTACTGGACGTGAGGTGAATACATGGAGGTTGCACCGGTTGCAATTGGAAACTACCTTTTGGGGGTCATAGTTGACTGATATTATTCGGGACCGTGATCGCTTGATTGGGCTCCGTGTACCCACTAAGGAAACTTGCTTTTCCGATTTCATTAGAGGGTGGTGAAATCGTTAAAATAGTGGGAGGGTAATTCATAGAACTAAACGACCTTGTTTTATGTCTTAGCGTTATTTCATATATAGTTAGTAATGTATGTCTGTTTTCTTTTCAGTATAACTGCATTTATAATGTCTTCGATCAAAAACCCACTCGCTGCTATACTGGATAGCAACAAGTTCACCGGTCTGAACTACCAAGACTGGCTTCGAAACCTCAAAATTTTGTTGGCTTCGGAGAAACTTCTTTATACGATAAAGAAGAGACCTTCGAAGGAAGCCCCTGCCGATATCAGCCCTGAGGGGCTGGTGACGCTTCAACAATGGTGGGACGACGAGCTTAAGACTCGATGCTATGTGATGGCATCGATGTCCAACGTAATGCAACGGCGCTTTGAGAAGACAAAGTATGCTGCTGACATACTCTTTCATCTCAAAGAACTGTATGGGGAGAACTCTCGACATGAGAGGTTCGCGGCTGTCAAGGAGCTTATGACGAGCCGCATGCGCAATGGGACTTTGGTCCGCGAGCATGGGGTTCGTATGATTGGGCTCGTTGAAAAGCTGTCGGGCCTTGATATCACACTTCCACACGAGCTGTCTGTGGATGTGCTTCTCCTCTCACTGCCCGCTGCATTCAACCCCTTTGTGGTCAACTTCAACATGAACAAGCTGGCAGCCACCCTTGAAGAGGTGGTTAACATGCTTGTAGTCTTCGAAGGAACCATAAAGAAGGACAAGCCCGTCCTCCTTACGGGCTCTTCTTCCTCTGCGAAGAAGGGACCCAGACGCAAGGGTAAGAAGAATTCTGCCCCTACGAAAGAGGAAAAGCCCACTAAGAAGCCAAAGGCAAAGGCTTCCAAGCCGAACAAGTCTGAGGATATTTGCCACCACTGCCACAAGCCTGGGCATTGGAGGAGGAACTGCAAGGAGTACCTCGAGCAGTTGCGAACTGCGAAAGGTATGTTCTATATCGAAATAAATATGTCTCTTAATTCGACTTCTTGGGTACTTGATACCGGATGTGGATCTCATATCTGCAATGATTTGCAGGTGATGAAAAGAAGCCGACGTCTTAGAGAGGGTGAGACTCACTTGAGGCTTGGCAATGGAGCAAGATTTGCTGTAGTAGCTATAGGAGATGTTTATTTATTTCTGTCTTCTGATTTTAAGTTGTTATTGAGAAACGTTTTGTTTGTTCCCGAATTAATAAAGAACATTATTTCTGTTTCTATGCTTGATAGTGATGGATATTCTTGTATGTTTGCTAATTCGATTTGCAATATTTACAAGAATGAATGTTTAATTAGAATTGGGGAACGCGAAAACGATTTATACACCTTAAAATTAAAGGACGTTCCAACTCGCGATGTCGAAACACATACAACAACGATTAAAAGGAAATACGATAACTTAACCCAGCACAACTTTGGCAAGCTAGGCTAGGTCATATTTCTCTAAGTAGGATGAACAAGTTAGTTAGGAGTGACATGTTTGATCTGTCCGACATTAACTCCCTACCGACTTGTGAGTCCTGTCTCAAGGGAAAGATGACTAAACAACCCTTCAAGGGCAAGCCTGAACGTGCTTAAGGCCTATTGGATTTGATCCATACTGATGTGTGTGGTCCATTTAGTATCGGTACCAAATACGGTCACACATATTCATCACCTTTACCGACGATTACTCTAGGTATGGGTACTTGTACTTAATGAAGCACAAGTCTGAATCCTTTGAAGGTTCAAAGAATTTAAGGCTGAAGTAGAAAATCAATTGGGCAAAAGTATTAAAGCACTTCGATCCGATCGAGGTGGTGAATACTTGAGTGCTGAATTTCAAGACTATCTGAAAGACAATGAGATTCTCTCACAGTGGACCCCTTCGTCCACACCACAGCTCAATGGTGTAGCGGAGCGTCGTAAAATCAAAATTTGATGGACATGGTTCGATCTATGATGAGCTTCACTGAGCTTCCTACCTCGTTTTGGGGCTATGCGCTCGAAACAGCGGTAATGTTGTTGAACAATGTCCACACCAAGGCAGTGGATAAGACTCCATATGAGATGTGGATGGGCAAACCACCCAAATACTCATACATGAGAATTTGGGGATGTCCTGCTTACGTGAAGCAGACAGTGGGAGATAAGCTGGATACGAGATCCATCTTATGTTACTTCGTTGGGTATCCAAATAATTCCATTGGATACTACTTCTACTACCCCATCGAAACAAAAGTGTTTGTTTCTAGGAATGCCACCTTTATGGAAAGGGAATTTCTACTTGATAGAAAAGGCAAGATAGTAGAACTCGAAGAGGTTCGAGAACCAACTGAGGCAAATTCCGATGCTGATTCTAATTGGGGCTTGAAGCAATGCAGTCTGAGTTTGACTCAATGCATGCGAACCAAGTTTGGAATCTGTTAACCTCCGAAGGAATTGTTCCTATTGGGTGAAAATGGGTATACATGAGGAAACTTGGGCCTGATGGTAAGGTAATGACCTACAAGGCACGAATGGTCGCGAAAGGTTACACTCAAAGGCAAGGTGTTGACTATGATGAAACCTTCTCACCAGTGGCAATGTTCAAGTCGATTAGAAACTTAATAGCCATAGCCGCATGGTACGACTCTGAGATATGGCAAATGGATGTGAAAACTGCGTTCCTTAATGGAAACATTAAGGAAGAGATCTATATGACGCAGCCTGAGGGTTTCACATCTGTGGGAAGTGAGCATAAGGTATGCAAACTTCAGAGATCGATGTACGGTCTCAAACAAGCATCGAGGAGTTGGAACCTAAGATTCGATGAAACACTTAAGGAATTTGGTTTCATCAAGAATCCCAAGGAGCCATGTGTATATAAGAAGGTAGTTAAAAGCGCTGTGACATTCCTCGCACTTTATGTTGATGACATTCTACTCATTGGGAATGATGTAGGAATGCTACAGTCAACTAAAGTATGGTTGTATAGTAGATTCTCGATGAAGGACATGGGTGAAGCATCCTATATTCTTGGAATACAGATCTATCGGGATAGATTTAAATGGATTGTTGGAGTGCAATAATTGCCCCTGCTAGGTAGAGCGATCGAAACGTGGCGCTTGTGTTGCTATACGGTTTAAAAGATTGGAGTTGCACCGTTACCACCAGCTATAGCTTTTGGTAAAGCGGCAAGCGCTCGATCCTACAGTAAGATTTGAGCCAAGGTACGAATTGAGCTTGTATTTACAGTTTTGAGATAAGCATGTGAACATGTATGGTTGTGTGAGGAGATACCTTAGCCTTGTCGTGTTTATGCTGTGTGCGGTAAACTGTTATGCATGTTGTGTTTATGATATCTACGTGCAGTTGCTGTGACTGATTTGCGTGTGATGGTAGTATGCTGTTGTGTGTGGCTATGAGCGGAGTCGCCCAGCCTAGGCATCGCATGGTAGAGCCGGAGTTGTGCTGTTTTATACCTGCGTGCGAGTTTACAGCTATTTTGATTATACTGTTTATGATATATTGCATACTGTTCATGTTTCTATTGATATTGCATACACGCATTAATATTGAGCCAGAATTCCTTCAGACCGAATGCATCCGGAGTCTGGGATTGGCAGACGGAGTATGTCGTGCTTGAGAATCCAACGCTTTCATAGAGTTGTGATTTCCAGCGGAGTCTGCTGAGTTTGGATTCCTATGATTCACTAAGATTTGATAGCCGGCTGAGGTTTCTGTGCTTTGATTTCCGATTTTCTTGACTGCCCTCATGCATGACACGACATGATATGTTGCATTCTGAAATCGTTCCTAGTCGATTGGGCCGTCAAAATAAGGATAAGGCCGCCCGAGCTTGAGACTAGCATCTGTGATGTGAAGTACCATGTTTATTGGTAGGGAACATTGTGATGTTCTGAGCATGCAGATGGATAGTGACCTGGTGATCTATCGAACTACCCTCGTTCGGACTTTCCAAGTGGTTACCATTTGTCGAGTGGATAAGTCCGAGGTCTTGGTTGTACTGATTAGTCCTCACTACTCGAAACGTCATTGAGACTCTATATGATAGGCGTCTCACTTTGACTCGTTTGCCGACTCACTAGGGGTCATTAGGCGGCGGGATTGGGTGAGATCCCGATGCATGTATGAGTCGATGCTTCGTTGTCGAGGATTCACCGCTCGCTCTCATGCGTGGATATCCTATGCTATCTGAGGGGATAATAGTGTATAAATCTCTGTCAGAGTACTAGAAGTGTTTTAGGTAAATGGGTTTACCTAGTTACACCCGTGATGTCACTATTCGATCTCCAAGATGTATGCATAGCTATCGGATCTCTAGCGACTCTCGATTTACCAATGGTCGTTGATCTGATCGGGATATATGTGTTGAAAGGACCTTACTGTACGCTAACCACGACCAACTGGTTCTTGCAGGCACTATCAGTGATACCTAGGGGATTATGGCGCGATGTTTCTAGGCGCTTTACCATGATCCGTTGGGCAAGTCCGAAATTGTGATTTCGGAGCCACAATGGTTGTGGGCCCACGACTAGCTGTATCCCTGAACCATTGAGGGTCACACAAGTACTGGACTCTTGATTCCCGCATGGAAACTGAGCTCAATGTGTTGAGCATAGGAAGAGGATTTTAGGGAGTGCGACTTCCTAAAACTCGACAGGGGTGAAATTGCGATTTCCTACTGTTGAGGTGCAAAACTTTCATTTGGACTAGGTACTGAAAAATTGTTTTTCACATCATAATATTCAGTTTTGGAAACTGAGTCGATCGGTCCGATCTGATCGTCGATCGGAGTTATGATGAAACTGCAGTAAATTAAACGAACCGAATGTTCATATATGGACTTGGGCCTGACCCAAGTCCAATGGGCCGGTTCAAGCCCATGTGTACTAATTATATGTTAGTACTCTACTAGGGCCTTAATCACTTGCATCATTATTCTTGCCTCCACACTAGACAAATCGGCCGCCCACCTCTCTTCTCCTCTCGGCCACCACGTGCCGCCCGTCGGCCACCACGCGCCGCCTCTTGCCGGACTTGCTCCGGCCACCACGACGAGGAGTTTCCGTCCGTGCTAAATCCATCAGCTTTCTAGTGCAGGCTGATTGGAGGAAGATTGAATCCGGTCGTGGACCTGATTGGAGAATCTATCGCCGCCTACAGTTTGAAGTGCCGGTTTCCTCGTGAAACTGGTCGGAGCCAGGCGCCTAGACGCCAGCAAGGTGACTATCTACGAACACCCTATGATTTTGTTGCCTTTATTGAATGTATTGAACGCTTTCCAGGGCTAATTTTGTTTTCCGCTGCGCCCCCATAAAGTGGGATCCGGATCCGCCACCGCTATTCCAACAGGGCGGCCTTATCCTCATTTTGACGGCCCAATCGACTAGGAACGAATTCAGAATGCACAGTGACTATTAGATGTGTTTCATGATAGCCATCATATCCACTATCACATCTAACATACACTATGGTGCATTCTAGGTCTTTATCCAACACATTTGTTAACATTATATAACATAATGAAAATAAAGAATGCCATAAATAAATGCGTATTTCATAAATAAAGATTGTCATATACAAGAGTCTATAAAACCCACACGCCACAAGTTGGCTAGTTGGGCATCTACTCTAACAATCTCCCACTTGCCCTATAGCCAACTACTCATTAGACGTAGTCCCATTGTTTCGCGATGTTTTTAAAACAACGGTCCTGGCAAGGGCTTCGTAAGTGGATCAGTAACTTTGTCCGCAGAGGCGACTCTCTCAACTGCTATGTCACCTCTAGCCACAATATCCCGGATTATGTGGTATTTCCTCAGTATATGTTTGGATCTTTGGTGAGACCTAGGCTCCTTTTCTTGCGCAAAGGCACCCGTGTTGTCGCAGTACACCGGGACTGGACCAACTCCATTAGGAATGACGCCCAACTCTTGGACGAAATTCCTTATCCAAACCGCCTCCTTAGCAGCAGCTGATGCTGCGATGTACTCAGCCTCAGTGGTTGAATCCGCGATGGTGTCTTTCTTGGAACTCTTCCAAGAGACAGCACCACCATTGAGCATGAATACAAATCTAGAGGTTGACTTCGAATCATCCACGTCACATTGGAAGCTAGAATCAGTGTAGCCTTCCAATTTTAGTTCACTACCCCCATAGACCATGAACATATTCTTAGTCCTTCGTAAGTACTTAAGAATATCCTCACAGCCTTCCAGTGCAATTGGCCGGGGTTGGCCTGGTAGCGGCTCATGACACTCAGAGCATATGCGACATCCGGTCTTGTCGAGATCATGCCATACATAATACTACCTATCGTCGAGGCATATGGCACACGTGCCATACTCTCTATCTCCTCATCAGTCTTCGGACACATAGACAGACCATGAACATATTCTTAGTCCTTCGTAAGTACTTAAGAATATCCTCACAGCCTTCCAGTGCAATTGGCCGGGGTTGGCCTGGTAGCGGCTCATGACACTCAGAGCATATGCGACATCCGGTCTTGTCGAGATCATGCCATACATAATACTACCTATCGTCGAGGCATATGGCACACGTGCCATACTCTCTATCTCCTCATCAGTCTTCGGACACATAGACTTAGATAGAGTGACCCCGTGGCTCATAGGTAGGTGTCCTCTCTTGGACTCTTCCATGGAGAACCGCTTAAGTATGGTATCGATGTAGGTAGCTTGGGTGAGTCCGAGCATTCGTTTCGATCTATCCCGATAGATCTGTATTCCAAGAATATAGGATGCTTCACCCATGTCCTTCATCGAAAATCTACTAGACAACCAGACTTTAGTTGACTGCAGCATTCCTATATCATTCCCAATGAGTAGAATGTCATCAACATAAAGTACAAGGAATGTCACAGCGCTTTTAACTATCTTATTATATACACATGGCTCCTCGGAAATCTTGATGAAACCAAATTCCTTAATTGTTCATCGAATCTCAGGTTCCAACTCCTCGATGCTTGTTTGAGACCGTAGATCGATCTCTGAAGTTTGCATACCTTATGCTCACTTCACACAGATGTGAAACCCTCAGGCTGCGTCATATAGATCTCTTCCTTAATGTTTCCATTAAGGAACGTAGTTTTCACATCCATTTGCCATATCTCATAGTTGTACCATGCGGCTATGGCCAGTAAGATTCTAATCGACTTGAACATTGCGACTGGTGAAAAAGTCTCATCATAGTCAACGCCTTGCCTTTGAGTGTAACCTTTCGCGACCAGTCGCGCCTTGTAGGTCAATACCTTACCATCAGGCCCAAGTTTCCTCTTGTATATCCATTTACACCCAATAGGAACAATTCCTTCGGGAGGATTAACGAGAGTCCAAACTTGGTTCGCATGCATTGAGTCAATCTCAGACTGCATTGCTTCAAGCCACAAATCAGAATCAGCATCGGAAATTGCCTCCTTGAAAGTCCTTGGATCACATCCAACAACTTGATCACCCTGATCATCTTCAAGAAGGAAACCATATCTTTCAGGAGCCCAAGGAACCCTTTCGGATCTCCTAGGTGCGACCATTTCTGGTACTGGCTCTGGATGCGCAGGAGATTCACTCGGTACTTTAGTTGGTTCTCGAACCTCTTAGAGTTCTACTATTTTGCCCTTTCTATCAAGTAGAAATTCCCTTTCCATAAAGGTATCATTTCTAGAAACAAACACTTTTGTTTCACTTGGATAGTAGAAGTAGTATCCAATGGAATTCTTTGGATACCCAACGAAGTAACATAAGATGGATCTCATATCCAGCTTATCTCCCACTGTCTTCTTCACGTAAGAAGGACATCCCCAAATCCTCATGTATGAGTATTTGGGTGGTTTGCCCATCCATATCTCATATGGAGTCTTATCCACTGCCTTGGTGTGGACATTGTTCAACAACATTACCGCCGTTGCGAGCGCATAGCCCCAAAACGAGGTAGGAAGCTCAGTGCAGCTCATCATAGATCGAAACATGTCCATCAAAGTTCGATTACGACGCTCCGCTACACCATTGAGCTGTGGTGTGGCCGGAGGGGTCCACTGTGCGAGAATCCCATTCTCTTTCAGATAGTCTTGAAAATTCAGCACTCAAGTATTCAACACCTCGATCGGATCGAAGTGCTTTAATACTTTTGCCCAACTGATTTTCTACTTCAGCCTTGAATTCTTTGAACCTTTCAAAGGATTCAGACTTGTGCTTCATTAAGTACAAGTACCCATACCTAGAATAATCATCGGTAAAGGTGATGAAGTATGTGTGACCGTACTTAGTACCAATACTAAGTGGACCACACACATCAGTATGGATCAAATCCAATAGGCCTTGGGCACGTTCAGGCTTGCCCTTGAAGGGTTGTTTAGTCATCTTTCCCTTGAGGCAAGACTCACAAGTCGGTAGGGAGTTAATGTCTGACAAATCAAACATGTCACTCCTAACTAGCTTGTTCATCCTTCTTAGGGAAATATGACCTAGCCTAGCGTGCCAAAGTTGTGCTGGGTTTAAGCTATCGCATTTCCTTTTAATCGTTGTTGTATGTGTTTCGACATCGCGAGTTGGAACGTCTTTTAATTTTAAGGTGTATAAATCGTTTTCGCGTTCCCCAATTCCAATTAAACATTCATTCTTGTAAATATTGCAAATCGAATTAGCAAACATACAAGAATATCCATCACTATCAAGCATAGAAACAGAAATAATGTTCTTTATTAATTCGGGAACAAATAAAACGTTTCTCAATAACAACTTAAAATCTGAAGACAGAAATAAATAAACATCTCCTATAGCTACTGCAGCAACTCTTGCTCCATTGCCAAGCCTCAAGTGGGTATCACCCTCTCTAAGCCGTCGGCTTCTTGTCATCACCTGCAAATCATTGCAGATATGAGATCCACATCCGGTATCATGTACCCAACAATTCAAATTAAGAGATATATTTATTTCGATATAGAACATACCTTTCGCAGTTCGCAACTGCTCGAGGTACTCTTTGTAGTTCCTCCTCCAATGCCCAGGCTTGTGGCAGTGGTGGCAAACATCCTCGGACTTGTTCGGCTTGGAAGCCTTTGCCTTTGGCTTCTTAGTGGGCTTTTCTTCCTTCGCAGGGGCAGAACACTTCTTACCCTTGCGTCTGGGCCCCTTCTTCGCAGAGGAAGATGAGCCCATAAGGAGGACGGGCTTGTCCTTATTTATGGTCCCCTCAAACACGACCAGCATGTTAACCACCTCTTCAAGGGTGGCTGCCAGCTTGTTCATGTTGAAGTTGACCACAAAGGGGTCGAATGCAGCGGGTAGTGAGAGGAGAAGCACATCCACAGACAGCTCGTGTGGAAGTGTGATATCAAGGCCCGCCAGCTTTTCAACGAGGCCAATCATACGAACCCCATGCTCGCGGACCGAAGTCCCATCGCGCATGCGGCTCGTCATAAGCTCCTTGACAGCGGTGAACCTCTCATGTCGAGAGTTCTCCCCATACAGTTCCTTGAGATGAAAAAGTATGTCAGCAGCATACTTCGTCTTCTCAAAGCGCCGTTGCATTTCGTTGGACATCGATGCCATCACATAGCATCGAGTCTTAAGCTCGTCGTCCCACCATTGTTTAAGCGTAGTCAGCTCCTCAGGGCTGAAATCGGCAGGGGCTTCCTTCGGAGGGCTCTTCTCTATCGTATAAAGAAGTTTCTCCGAAGCCAACACAATGTTGAGGTTTTGAAGCCAGTCTTGGTAGTTCAGACCGGTGAAATTGTTGCTATCCAGTATAGCAGCGAGTGGGTTTTTGATCGAAGACATTTTGTAAGTAGTAATACTGAAATGAAAAACAGACATGCATTACTAACTATATATGAAAAACACTAAGACATAAAACAAGGTCATTTAGTTTTATGAATTACCCTCCCACTATTTTAACGATTTCACCATCCTCTAATGAAATCGGGAAAGCAAGTTTCCTTAGTGGGTACACGGAGTCCAATCAAGCGATATGGTCCCGAATAATATCAGCCAACCATGACCCCCAAAAGGTAGAGTCCAATTGCAACCAGTGGAACCTCCATGTATTCACCTCACGTCCAGTAAGGGCCCAATAATATGACGCCGTTTACTATCACGTGTCAAGATGACCCATCAATGTTGAGTCGTGAATGACGATCCCCTTAACGTCCCCAATAATATGAGCCAACGTTAAAGGGAGTTCCAACCGACTCACAACAATTGTCAATGGCGTGGACAACTTTCCGGCATACATAACCCCCTCAATAATATGAGCCGGGCCATGTATGCGGGTAGCATCGGCGTACACCCATTGTTTGATGGAAGGTAGGGGTATTTAAACAGATTTAAATTCCCTTTAGTTTATCGAATAAACTTTTAATCTTGATATTAGTTTTAAATCGTATTTAAAACGAGGGATTTTATTTTCGAAAATGTCTCATGCAATTTTAAATCACAATTTAAAAACATGCGGATTCAACATATATCAAATATATAAATAACTTTGGGATGATCGATCGCGAGAGCTATGCGGTCCGTGGTTGCCAGTCACGGACCTGGGTCCAGTCCTAAGTGAAATGCAATATGCAATGCAATCCTATTACAATTGCTTCCGATTTTACAGATCTTCGGTCTTCAATATCTTTGATCGTCATGTCCACCGTCTTCACATTGTCCTCCCACTAAATCTAGTAATTTACATTTAAATTTCCATGACAAGTAAGGGATACAAATTTGTAGGGGTGGGAACGGGCCACAAACAGACCCACTTTATGATATCAACAATATATTACAACCGAAATCGCAAAACCTAAAACATACACCTAACACGTTGGGCACGGCTCTCGATCATCCCAAACATGCAATCAATCTAATTAATATGCATAAATTTAAATAATCAAATTATTTACCCACAAAATCATATTTTAATTACAAAATCGCATTTTATAATAAAAGCGCATTTTGTCGATAAAATCATATTTTAATCAACAAAATCATATTTTAATTATAAAATCATATTTCATAACTAAAATCATATTTTGCAATTTTAATTGCATCATATTGGGCTTAAAACAATTTTAGGCCCAAAATCTCAAAAATTTCAAAATCGACCAAAATCGGCCAAATATCGAATATTGGCCCAAACACCCCTTGGACCGTACGGGACAGGCCCGAAAATCCAAGGAGTCGAAAAAACAGCGTCGCAAAGCCGCCTAGGGTACGCCGGCGTGCGGCCGCTACAGTGCCTGCGATCGGCCGCTACAGTACCTGCGTTCGGCCGCTATAGTACCTGCGTTCGGCCGCTACAGTACCTGCGTTCGGCCGCTACAGTCCCTGCGTTCGGCCGCTACAGTACCCCCGTGCGGCTGTTACAGTACCGGCGACCAAAAATTTTTTTTTTGTTCTGATTTTTGAAAAATAGAAATCTGATGCAATAAGCACAAACATGTATTGAAGGATCCGAGCCTTGGCTCTGATACCACTGTTGGCAACAATGGAGGATCCGGATCCCATTTCCCGGGGGCGCAGCGGAAATCAAAAAGTGCCCCGAGAAACGTTCAATACATTCAAATACAATTCTATAAACATTCATAGGGTGTTCATAGAATCGTTACCTTGCTGGCGTTTAGGCGCCTGGTTCCGACCAGTTTCACGAGGAAACCGGCACTTCAAACGGTAGGCGGCGGTAGATCGTCAATCAGGTCCACGATCGGAATCAAGACACCTTCGTCAGCCTGCACTAGAAGGACTGACGAATTCAGCACGGACGGAAACTCCTCAGCGCGGTGGCCGGAACAAGTCCGGCGAAGAGGCGGCGGCGCGTGGGTGGCCGACAGGCGGCGCGTGGGTTGGCTGAGAGGAGAGGTGGGTGGCCGTGTGTGTGTGGAGGCTAGGTATGTTGTGTTCTCTTGTGTGTAGTGTAGCCCTAGGTCTAACATAAGTAGACCAATGATGGGCTTGAACCGGCCCATTGGACCTGGGGCGGGCCTAGTCCAATATATGAACATTCGGTTCATTTAAATCACTACGGCTTCATCATAACTCCGATAGATGATCAGATCGGATCGATAGACTCAGTTTCCAAAACTGAATATTATGATGCGAAAACAATTTTTCGGATTACCTAGTCCAAAATGACAGTTTTGCCCCTCAACAGTGGGAAATCGCAGTTTGACCCCTGTTGACTTTTTGGAAGTCGCACTCCCTAAAATCCTCCTCCTATGCTCAACACATTGAGCTTAGTTTCCGTGCGGGAATCGTGAATCCAGTACTTGTGTGACCCTCAATGGTTCAGGGATACAGCTAGCCGTGGGCCACAACCATTGTGACTCCGAAATCACAATTTCGGACTTGCCCAACGGATCATGGTAAAGCGCCTAGCAACATCGCCCCATGATCCCCTAGGTATCACTGATAGTGCCTGCAAGAACCAGTTGGTCATGGTTAGCATACAGTACGGTCCTTTCTACACATATATCCCGATCAGATCAACGACCATTGGTAAATCGAGAGTCGCTAGAGATCCGATAGCTATGCATACATCTTGGAGATCGAATAGTGACATCACGAGTGTAACTAGGTAAACCCATTTACCTAAAACACATCCAATACTCTGGCCAGAGATTTATACACTATTATCCCCTCAGATAGCATAGGATATCCACGCATGAGATAGTGACATGTGTAACTAGGTAAACCCATTTACCTAAAACACATCCAGTACTCTGGCCAGAGTTTTATACACTATTATCCCCTCAGATAAGATAGGCCTATCATGTCTCAATGACGTTTCGAGTAGTGAGGACTAATCAGTACAACCAAGACCTCGGACGTAACCACTCGACAAATCAAATGCACTT
>KQ995697.1:87923-125120 GCA_001598015.1 Dorcoceras hygrometricum
AGTTGACATCCAGCTCTTGTAAATCGTCAACTGCTTCGCTGCTGATACATCACTATGACTGAATATCTTGCGTCTGTTTGCCACGCTTCGCTACTTCTTCTTTTCTTGCGTCTGGATACCAAAGCTTGCGACTGGATGTGTAGAGCTTGCGACTGAATATGCAAAGCTTGCGACTGAATATGCAAAGCTTGCGACTGTGTTTATAGCAACAGCTGGTTCATATAAGCTCTCGACTGGATGCTGCTGTTGCTTGCGTCTGGTTGTCCAGCTGGTATTAAACATATGCTTCCAGCTGGTATCTTGCGACTGCTGGATCTCAACGCAAAGAGAATCTGCTGAATCTTTATCGCAAGAGCAAAACGTTGTCGTATCAACTTATGCAAACGACATCGTTTTGCTATCGCTATCTCCAAATAGCATCTGCTGATGAACAGTAGCTTGCGACTGGATTGCCTCCTCTACGACGTCGCTTCTCTCTTGCGACTGGATGTACAAGCTACCTGCTGATTCTTGCGACTGCTCTCTCAAACCATCTGCTGAATATGATGACGTCACCGATGATGTCATCAACGCTAATCCATCTGCTGATTCTCCAGCACGACGTCGCTTCATCTCTTTCACTTCTCTTCACTTCTGCTGATAGCCAACTGCTGATTGTGATGACATCAAGGCTGATGTCATCACAGCTGATTCCATATCTTGCGCATCTTCTCAACTGCTGATTGACAATATCTTCCTGCTGATCTTCTTCGTTCCAGCTCCATCTTGCGACTCTTCTTAGCTTCTTGAATAGCGACTGTCAATAGATTCATCAACAGTACTTATAATTGCGACTGATAACAGATTCGTCAACAGTGACTTGCGACTGGAATCTTCTTCTTCAACGAATTTCTCCAGCAGACTTCTCAACTCATGTTCCAGCTGGTTCACTTCGCTCTTTAGCGCTTGCAGCTGGTTGTCATCGTTCCAGCTGGTTTACTATGCTCCAGCTGGTTCAACTTTGGCCTCCGCCTGATTACGAACAGCTGATTCAACTTTGGATGTCTCCATTGCTAATCCAACTGCCGATTCCATGAACACCAAACCAACTGCTGAATTTTTATATTTGTGAACCATCGGCTGGACAGATTCTTCGACTGTTCATCATCTTCTTCGATAGCTAGAATCTGTACACTCAAGTGGAATTGTTAGAAACACAATAACAGGTTTTGTGTAATTCAAAACTTAATCAGGATCTGTCAAAACAGATCCATCAATTTCATAATCAAATACATAGTATAATACGTATATAATTAAATATATATTCATGGGCCTATTGATGGTCCGAAAATAGGATCAAAAAGATAGCCAGCGCTGATTTGACAAACAGTAAAAATTTTGCGCCGCTAATCTAAACAGAGCTGCAATAGCTCAAGGTTCTTGAACATATAAAATACAAAGAGCACCGGAGACAGATCTGGTATGAAATTAAAATCATGCGGAAACACCAGAACTGAATCCTCAGTATTTTAAAACGATTCAAACAGATTTATGTGCAACATAAATCTGTTCGACTGTGCAAGTGTGCTAACTGTGTATGCCTTCAAATATGTTATGCGATGCTAAAGTAAAGCAGGTGCTGAATGAATAACAGAGTACAATACACAAGCGATTTGTTTCTGGAAGTTCGGACCTCAATGTCCTACATCTCCCCTTCTTCCACCTCGAAAGGCTCCACTAGAAGACTTTGATGGTTACAGCACATCTGCAAACGAATCAAAAAGAGATCGAAAGCTGGTCTTCCCTTTTTTTTTTTAAATCAAAACTCTCCCTACACTGTTACAACAAAAACAACGTGACAGCGGGAGTTTTAAATTTTGAAAAACAAAATCAGCATTGGGAAGCACCGTATGCAAAAACTATATGATTTTGAAAACTACACTGATGCATAACTCAAATTTATCAAAGACAGTGACGCCACTCTCCCTGTCTTTTATAACATGAGCTCAAAACATTTAAAAACAAAATTTTTCATCAGCTGAAATCCGCAAAACGACACATTTAAAACAGATCAGAGCATCGAGATATTGTTTCAAATAACAAGTGCTACCGAGTTACTTAAATATATGAAGAACCAGTACAGATAAAAGCTCAGATTTTTCCTTCTTCTATCTCGCCCCATGTGCTTGTCACCGAGCCTCGCTCCAAGTGATCTTCCAGCACAACGAAAATAGAAGCTTGGCATCTGCCCGGGACTCGCGCATCCCGACAGTTCATCAAGCGAAAAAACCGGTTCTATATTAAAACAACTTCTGGCCTTCATAAAATAAGCTTCTCAAAACAGTTAAAAACATTTAAGATATAGCACATGTGTTTTAAAAAAACAGTGCTCGTTCAAGAACAACCTGCTCTGATACCAATTGATGGTCCGAAAATAGGATCAAAAAGATAGCCAGCGCTGATTTGACAAACAGTAAAAATTTTGCGCCGCTAATCTAAACAGAGCTGCAATAGCTCAAGGTTCTTGAACATATAAAATACAAAGAGCACCGGAGACAGATCTGGTATGAAATTAAAATCATGCGGAAACACCAGAACTGAATCCTCAGTATTTTAAAACGATTCAAACAGATTTATGTGCAACATAAATCTGTTCGACTGTGCAAGTGTGCTAACTGTGTATGCCTTCAAATATGTTATGCGATGCTAAAGTAAAGCAGATGCTGAATGAATAACAGAGTACAATACACAAGAGATTTGTTTCTGGAAGTTCGGACCTCAATGTCCTACATCTCACCTTCTTCCACCTCGGAAGGCTCCACTAGAAGACTTTGATGGTTACAGCACATCGGCAAACACCCACCCACACAAGCAGCACTTGTATGGACTCCTAGACCCCAAAAATGCACCCCAGCCGCAACTGTGTGACTAACTACATACACAAGTTTAACGTCATCGTGCTTGGACGGGACCTGTTGTGAAATGGTTTTGAGATTCATTCACCAATGAATGTGAATGAATCTCTGTGTGTGAGATTTTACAATGAAGCTCTCAACTCTCTGTTTCTCACACCCTAGGGAAATTGCTCTACACAAGCTAATTAAAACTCAGCAATCGACTCTCGTGAAAGCTCCTCTCTAATGGCGGTCGATTGCTTCGTCTTTCTGTTCATTTTTCCCTCTGCTGGTACACTGTGCAGTTCAACATATTTGCTGCGACAGCCTCACAGCGACCAACCTCTTCTTGTCTTCAATGGCGCTCTACTCAAATAAATAAGCCTCTGTTCAAATTATAGCCGTTAGATAAATCCCAAATATTTTCTGCGCTTGTCAAGGCCAAATTTGTCGTCTTTCCAAATGCGTGCAGTGCTCCTCTGTAAATTGTACTATTTCCCAGAACTGATTCTTGTTCCCTTAAATTCAGGCAATTTGCACGACTTAATCTCAGCCATTGATTCTTTCCATTTTTAGCGTTGATTGCGTCCAACAGCTTCTGTTCCTTCATGTACAATAAACTGTTGACAGCTTCTGCTTAATTCTTCAACTCATTGCTGTCGACAGCTTCTTCAAATGTTCGACATCTGGTTGTATCTTCAATTCATAAACTGTTGACAGCTATTTCAAACTTCTCTGTTTCTTCTCTTCTATTCTTCATCAGCTTCTATTCTGTTGAACCATTTACTAATTCTGCTGATGTATCATTGCAGATTCTTCTTGTTGTAATAGTTCCAACAGCTTTTGTAATAGTTCCAACAGCTTCTGTAATAGTTCCAACAGCTTCTGTAATAGTTCCAACAGCTTCTGTAATAGTTCCAACAGCTTCTGTAATAGTTCCAACAGCTTCTGTAATAGTTCCAACAGCTTCTGTAATAGTTCCAACAGCTTCTGTAATAGTTCCAACAGCTTCTGTAATAGTTCCAACAGCTTCTGTAATAGTTCCAACAGCTCTTGTAATAGTTATGATGACGTCACGGGTGCTGCCACCAGCTTGTTCAACATATATGCTAACATCAGCGTTACTGATTTCAGTTTCCTCCAACAGATATGCTGACGTAAAGATTTGCTGAATCCAGCTTCCTCCAATGGATATGCTGACGTCATGGTTGCTGTTTCTCGATTTCTTTCAATCAGCAATGCTGACGTCATCGTTGCTGCTCGCAGCTTTCTCCAGTAGATATGCTGACGTCATCATTGCTGCTCACAGCTTTCTCCAGTAGATATGCTGACGTCATCATTGCTGATACCAGCTCTTGCGCTACTGATTGCAGACTTCTACTGTTCATCTTCTTCTTCGACATTTCTTCCAGCAGACTTCATAGATTCTGTTCCAGATCACATTTTCGCATGAGGCCTGTGCTATTCCCTCCGAAACGGTCCAACGAGCAAGACTCACTACTACGCAGTGAGCTCCTCCGTTTTTGGCCAAATTCCTTCGTTTGGGCCTCCGAAAACGCGATTTACTCTTTTCAGCCCTTGGTCTGCTACGGTATCAGCTTCAGCTTCTTCTGATGTAAATCCAGCTAACATCTGCACACTTAGTAGAGACATTAGTAACACAATAAATAGGTTTTGTGTAATTCAAAATACATTCTGGATCTGTTATCCAGATCCATCAATCTCTCCCTTTTTGATTTACACAAAACCTCAAATAATAAATTGCATGTTCTAACAATTCTCGAAAACCGAGAGCTCTGATACCAATTGTTGGTCCGAAAATAGGATCAAAAAGATAGCCAGCGTTGATTTGACAAACAGTAAAAATTTTGCGCTGCTATAAACGAGCTGCAATAGCTCAAGGTTCTTGAACATATAAAATACAAACTTCAACAGATATGATGACGTCATGGTAAGCTTCTTCAACAGATATGATGACGTCATGGTAAGCTTCTTCAACAGATATGATGACGTCATGGTAAGCTTCTTCAACAGATATGATGACGTCATGGTAAGCTTCTTCAACAGATATGATGACGTCATGGTAAGCTTCTTCAACAGATATGATGACGTCACGGTTGCTGCCACAAGCTTCTTCGATGACGTCACGGTTGCTGCCACAAGCTTCTTCAACAGATATGATGACGTCATGGTTGCTGAATCTAGATTTCTTTCGATCAGCAATGCTGACGTCATCGTTGCTGCTCGTAGCTACTTCCAGTAGACATGCTGACGTCATCATTGCTGAATCCAGATTTCTCTTCGCTTCAAATCCATCAGGTGATTTCTCGATTTCTTTCAATCAGCAATGCTGACGTCATCGTTGCTGCTCGTAGCTACTTCCAGTAGACATGCTGACGTCATCATTGCTGAATCCAGATTTCTCTTCGCTTCAAATCCATCAGGTGATTTCTCGATTTCTTTCAATCAGCAATGCTGACGTCATCGTTGCTGCTCGTAGCTACTTCCAGTAGACATGCTGACGTCATCATTGCTGAATCCAGATTTCTCTTCGCTTCAAATCCATCAGGTGATTTCTCGATTTCTTTCAATCAGCAATGCTGACGTCATCGTTGCTGCTCGTAGCTACTTCCAGTAGACATGCTGACGTCATCATTGCTGAATCCAGATTTCTCTTCGCTTCAAATTCATCAGGTGATTTCTCGATTTCTTTCAATCAGCAATGCTGACGTCAACGTTGCTGCTCGTAGCTTTCTCCAGTAGATATGCTGACGTCATCATTGCTGATACCAGATCTTGCGCTACTGATTCCAGACATCTACTGTTCATCTTCTTTCTTCGACATTTCTTCCAGCAGACTTCATAGATTCTGTTCCAGATCACATTTTCGCATGAGGCCTGTGCTGTTCCCTCCGAAACGGTCCAACGAGCAAAACTCACTTTGTGAGCTCCTCCGTTTTTGGCCAAATTCCTTCGTTTAGGCCTCCGAAAATGCGATTTACTCTTTTCAGCCCTTGGTCTGCTACGGTATCAGCTTCAGCTTCTTCTGATGTAAATCCAGCTAACATCTGCACACTTAGTAGAGACATTAGTAACACAATAAATAGGTTTTGTGTAATTCAAAATACATTCTGGATCTGTTATCCAGATCCATCACCTATGCATTATTTTCCTCGGTCCGGTCAAAGACTGGCTCAAGCGACTGGCCCACTAATTCTAAGCCCAAGGCGTCCACTAGACTTAAAATAATACTAAGCCCAACTCAAACTTGGCCCAACAACAAAGAATTATCCCTTTAAAATCATTTGAAGGACTCGGCCCAACACCGTCAAAACAGGCTTAAAACTCAATTAATATAATGGCCCATAATCCAACAATTTGACTTAAAATCCAATTTACTTAAAAATTAACAACTTAAAATAAATTTTGACTTAAAATCATTGACCCGAAATCATTTTGACCAAGAGTAAATTTTAACTTAAAATGTTGACTTGACTCGATAAAAATGACACGGACTTTAAAAATAAAATTACCCGGCCCAAAAATAAAATAACTCAGACTGGACTCAAAATATTTGACTCGAGTCTCAAGAACCGATTCTGTCCAATCGAATCAACCGGTTCAATTGAACCGAAACAATTCACTAAAAAAACCTAACTCGAAAACACACACTGCCGCATGCAATCCCACGACCTAAAATCTCCCACTTCGAACCACTAAAAGCCACCCCTAGGACCACCATGAACCCCTTAAGGTCGAGCCATAACTCCTCAAGCGTTCCATCGATCGAAGCCATGCAAGGAAATTCGAAACCGTGAGATGCAACGTGTGAGGATGCATAAACATGATCATATGTATAAAGATCTGAAACATTCACGAAAAAGCCATGCATAATCTTTGTAAAAATAGTATATTATGATCTATATGGTGAGAAAAGAAAGAATAAAACATGCCTTGATCGAAAAAAAAGTGAACATACGCGTTACCGGAGCGGAGGACAATTGAGAAGACCAACACCTTTGAGTTTCAATCAAAACCTTGCAAGTTTCGGCCACCTATGGGGAGAAGGGGGCTGAATTCGGCTGATGAGTGGGGAGGGTTAGGTTAATTTTCGAAATAGTGGAGAAGGGTGAGTGAAAAGTGTACAAAAAACCCCTCCAACTGGTTTTATTAAGGAAATAAAAGGCCTATTCCAATACTAACCCTCCTCTAATTAAAAAGGCTTAAAAATATATAAATTTCAGACTTCAAGCCCTTTAATTTTCGTAATATAAGGCCTCTCAAATTTAAAAGTGTAGTAAAAGTTATAAAAATAGCCCGTATAGGCGAAAAACGGGTCCCCCTCGATAATCGTGCATAAAATCTCATTTTTTTGGAAATGGTGCGTAAAATAAAAATATTTTGCTTTAAAATATGTCTAAGGGCTAAAACATTTAAATATTTTCGATTTGGTCGTCTCCGGACTCGTCCCCGCTTACCGGACTCAAACCGTACCGTAAAGTGACATGCACAAAGTAAAGCATAAAATCATCATATAATCACATAAATGACATGCAAATTATACTAACATAAGGTTTTCCCCCTAGTCATGCATTCAATTCAACGTAATTAGGATTTCTGGGCGTTACATTGACTCATATTGTTCCCCCTGAATTTATGCATTCAGAACATAATCATGACATATCCAGGAGACCTGAGATGTTTCTAAAGTAAGAAAACTTAGCGTCCGGCAGAGGCTTGGTGAAGATATCAGCTACTTGCTTATCCATTGGAACTTTATCCACCCGAACGTCTTTCTTTAGCACATGGTCTTGAATGAAATGATGGCGTATGTCAATGTGCTTGGTTCTAGAGTGCAGCACAGGGTTCTGAGTGATTGCAATTGCACCAGTGATGTCACAAAAGATGGGTGCTTCTTGTGCATCAACGCCATAGTCCCGAAGTTGTTGTTGAATCCATAGCATTTAAGAGTAACAACTTCCAGCAGCGAGGTATTTTGCCTCAGCGGTGGATGTGGCTATCAATGTCTGTTTCTTGCTAAACCATGATATTAATCTGTCACCAAAAAAATTGACAAGTACCACTTGTGCTGCGCCGATCAATCTTACACCCTGCATAGTCTGCATCACTGTAACCAATTAAATTCAAACTTGAGTCTTTGGGATACCAAAGACCCACGTTCTACGTGTCCTTCAGATATTTTAAAATGAATTTGACAGCCATGTAGTGTGATTGTTTTGGCTCAACTTGGACCTGGCACACATACAGATCGAGATGATGTCTGGTCTGCTTGCTGTGAGGTATAAAGCAAACCAATCATCCCACAATACATTGTTACCTCAATGGCAGTTCCAGCTTCGTCTTTATCCAGCTAGATGGAGGCGCTCATGGGAGTAGCAGTTGCTGAGCAGTTTTCCATACCAAACTTCTTAAGAAGTTCTTTGGTGTGCTTCGCTTGATTGATGAATATACCATCCTCAAGCTGCTTTACTTGTAATCCGAGGAAAAACGTCAGCTCCCACATCATGCTCATCTTGAATTTATCCTGCATTAACTTAGAAAATTTATCGCAAAGCTTGGATTCAGTAGATCCGAAAATGATATCATCAACATATATCTGCACTAACAAGACATGATCATTTTTCACATTTAAACAATGTCTTGTCTACAGAACCAATGTCAAAATCGTGTTCTATTAAAAATTTAGACAAAGTATCATACCAAACTCTTGGAGCTTGTTTCAGACCATATAAAGCTTTATCAAGCTTGTACACATATTCCGATATTATATGATCTAAGAATCCAGGAGGTTGTGTAACATACACTTCCTCATTCAGGATCCAATTCAAGATTGCACTTTTAACATCCATCTGATAAACTTGAAGTTTTTAAATGATGCGTATGCAAGAAAGATTCTAATAGCTTCTAGTCGAGCTACGGGCGCGAAGGATTCCTCAAAATCTATTCCTTCTTCTTGCCTATACCCCTGTGCGACTAGCCTGGATTTGTTTCGAACTACATTTCCTTTTTCATCTAACTTACTCCTAAAGACCCATTTGGTACCTATAACGTTTTGATCCTCAGGTCTAGGAACTAGATGTCATACTTTACTACGTTAGCGATTACCCTAGTTCCTCTTGCATTGCTTCTATCCAGCTTGGGTCTGCTAAGGCCTCTTCTGCTTTCTTGGGTTCTATATGCGATATGAAAGAGGAATTGAAATATTCGTTTATCATCTGGCCTCTTGTCCTAACTGGTGTAGTAGGATTACCGATGACCAGCTCGGGTGGATGATTTCTACTCCACCGAAGACCTAGTCTGTATGAGGTAGAAGGTTCGTGTTTTTCACCCTGCACCCCAGCTGGATCTACTGGAATGTCACTTGTTGTAGGATCATTTTTTATGTTTGTCGTGTCAGCTCATGACTGGTCTCTACCAGCTAGATTATGATCCGGACCGGCATGCTCGACAGCTAGAATATCTACGTTTGTAATAGGCATATCTGGAGAGGGCTGGTCATCAGCTTGATAACCTTCGTGTGTCTCATCGTCACTTGATTCATCAAGATTGGTAGACTCCAGAAGATTGCACGGATCATTTAACCTCGAAGCTGAAGTTGATCGGAAGCTGATTTCATCGAACACCACGTGTGCAGATTCTTCAACTATAAGTGTCCTGTGGTTGAAAACTCAATATGCTCGGCTTACAGCCAAGTATCCTAGAAAGATACCTGCATCAAATTTAACATCAAAGGCTCTTAAATATGTTTTACCATTAATATGGATAAAACACCTGCATCCAAACACCCTGAAATATGAAATGTCAGGTTTCTTGCCATTTCAGATCTCATAAGGGGTAACTCCATGTCGCATCGATCTGTTCTAAGTATAGCAAGCGGTGTTTACTGCTTCAGCCCAAAATTTATTTGAGATATCGGAATCAACAATCATAGTTGTAGCAGCTTCTTTTAAAGTACGGTTTCTACGCTCAGTCAGCTCGTTCTGCTGAGGTGTTCTGACTGTAGACAACTCATGTTTGATTCAAATTTCATCCAGATAGAAGAAAATTTTAAAATTTAAAAACTCTGTTCCTCTATCACTCCTAATCCGGTTGATATTGAAAAATTGCTCATTTTGAAGTTTTAAGAGCTTGATCAATTGGTCGGCAGTTTGATCTTTTGATTTAAAAAACAACACCCATGTAAAAATTTTGAAAAATCGTCAACCACGACAAGGGTATTGGACCAAAAAGATCATGTGTAACAGATCCAGCTTACGTGAGGTTTTTTTACTGCCTCTTGTTTTGAAAGTAGACTTTAAATGTTTAACCAACTGACAAGCAGAGAAAATCTTATCTTTT
This sequence comes from Dorcoceras hygrometricum, assembly GCA_001598015.1. Lineage (NCBI taxonomy): Eukaryota > Viridiplantae > Streptophyta > Magnoliopsida > Lamiales > Gesneriaceae > Dorcoceras > Dorcoceras hygrometricum. The sequence goes on from KQ995697.1 coordinate 98,156, forward strand.
GAAAATTTTAGCTTGGGCAAGCCATCAACTAACTCACGCTTACTCAGATTGGCAATAGTTTTGAAATTTAGATGGTTCATCCGTTGATGCCATAGCCAACTCTTTGAAGAGTCAGCTACTAGATATGTTTGTTCTCTATGCGGTTGGTCTGACCAGTGTTACCAGATCGATAACCCACTATCACAGTCAGACCTTACGGATTCAAACTGTGCATGTGTGCTTTTGAAATTTGACAGAGTAATTACTATCATACAACTTACTGATACTTATCAAGTTGTAGCACAAGTTCTCAACTAAAAGAACATTTTTTACGGTAAAATTACCATGGGTAAGCTTACCCTTACCCACGGTGTTACCGTTTGAGTTATCACCGAAGGTGATCTTTGGTCCATTGCAGGATTTGATATCTGTGAGCAGCGTAGCATCTCCAGTCATATGCCTCGCACATCCACTGTCCAGATACCACGTCGATTGCTCCAATATTGATACCTGTTGTACCTGCGATCACATATAACACGAATTTGGTACCCTTTGATTCATTTGGGTCTAGGTTTGATTAGACCTTTCGGGACCCACACTTGGATAATCTTTATCCATTTACCGGTGTGCGTCAAAATACTTGTGTGGTCGGTGTGTGCTCTTTGATCTGGATGGGGCTTGATACACAACAGATGGACCATTCGATCTGGACTTATGATATTTAGGCCTGTATTGCCTATCCTTCGTTGAAGTTCGAGAGAACTGGCCTTGTTTTGTACCACCAGATTTGGGTTTACCCTTCATCTGTACAACTGTTTTCTTTAGTCAGCTCTCCCGAGGCTTCTCAGGAGCAGTATACCGTAGCCCACGAAATCTTCCTTTCTAGATCGTGGGGTCAGCTGCTATCTTTAAGTCACCAGAATGTGCCTCTTCAATTTGTCCTGTGCTGGATTTTACAAAGTTCATTGTTTTAAACTTTGTCCTTTCCAGCCTTGAAATACTACTGTCTTCAGCAGAACTGCCTTCATCGCTATTATAGTCCAATCCGGTTCTATCACCAGAGACTTTGTGGCTCCATGCAGTTTTTGTAGTGAGACAGAAGATCTAGTCCAGGAGCTTATTATTCCATCCAATCGTTGGTTTTCACTCAACACCTCATCGGACCTGCTCCTCAGTTTTTCATTTTCAGTTACAAGCTTACTTATAGCAGCTTGCATATTGCTTGAGCTAACCAGCTCATCGTTAGTTGCATAGCTCTCTCTTTTAGCTTTAACTTCCTTGAATTATTGAGAAAGCTTTTTATATTCGAGGACCATTTCATTTAGTGTAGTGAAAAGGTCCTCACGTGTGAATTCAGGACTAGAGAATCAAATACCTCCTCAGTGTCATCGGCCATGAGACACTGTACTTCATGTTCACTTTCTCTTGATGAGGAGGTTCCGGAGCTGGATTCTTCTGAATCTGAATCTTCCCACGCACTCTTGTTCTCTTCAGCCACATGGCTTTCTTAGTTTTCGATTTTCGATAGACCTTTTTCTCCTTCTTATCTTTGTTATTGCTGCGATATGGTCGCTTCTTTTCATCTCTCCGTGGCTTCCTGCAATCAGCCATGAACTGACCAGGCCTGCCACAGTTATAACATTTGTCATCAGAGGGAGCATTAAAATTTCTCTTATGAGAATCAAAAGAAGAAGGTTTAGTGTTATGCTTCCGCATAAATTTCCAAATGTTCTTATGAACAAGGCCATCGCATCCTTGCTCATCTCCTCAGCTGATCTGATACTTGTAGAGCATGGAATTTGTTCCGGAATTGTAGCGGCGAGAGCTCTGGTTGGTTGAGACGTAGATGGCTCAGATTCTGATCTCATTTTTAGCTCAAACTCGTGAGCCTTTAGATTGGAAAACAAGTCATGCAGCTCCATCTTGTTTAAGTCTTTTGATTCCCTCATAGCCATTGTGTTCTTATCCCACTCCTTGGAAAGTGCTCGGATCACTTTCAGGGTCAGCTCCCTGTTACTGTATGTTTTGTTCAATCTGTACAGCTCAATCACCATAGAGCTGAATCTTTCATCGAACTCCGCCATGGTCTCTTCGGGTTTCATTTTGATTAGTTCGGACTTTTGTAAGGCCACTGTCAACTTGTTTTCCTTTGTTTCCTCATTGCCTTCGCATACCTGAGTCAGCTTCTCCCAGATTTCTTTTGCGGTTGTGCAAGTCTGGATTTTACTAAACATGTTGTTGTCCAGCGTCTTGTATAATATATCCTTTGCAACATTGTCCAGATTTGCTTTCTTCTTGTCCTCCAAGATCCACTCAAGTCTGGGTTTCTCGATCCATTGAGGTGCCCCGGCAGTTATCGCCATAGCAGTGTTCATTTTTAAAATTTGCATTGGTCCGTTGGTGATCACAAACCACATGTCATAGTCTTGTGCTGCTAGGTGCGCCTGCATACGGATCTTCCAGACGTCGTATTCCTCCTTGGAAAACATGGGAATTTTATTATGAGAAATCGACATATTTATGGAGTATGAATGAATAACTTGTTCAAGCACTGAGAAACCGAGCTCTGATACCACTTTTTAGGATCGAAAATATGCTTGGGAGTTTAGAGGGGGAGGGGGTGAATTAACTCCTTTGCTAATTTTGATTTGAAAATTTGTTTCAAAAGTTTTACAGCTCGACGTAAACTTCCAGCCAAGTTACCAGCTAGGAGGCTCTCAGTGACTACTGTTGTCTCATGTAATAAAATGATTTTTATGCGGAAATAACACGATTCAATCAGTGAACAAATTAATCAAATGCGTGAATGTAAGAGAAGTAGGGACAAGAGATTTGTTTCTGGAAGTTCGGAACAAATTTTCCTACGTCTTCCCTTCTTCCACGATGGGAAGGTTTCCACTAGAAGATTTGATTTATACAACCATTTGTACAAAACCGATCCCGAAACCAGCAGCCATGAGAACTCCTAGAAATATACCAAAGAATCCAGACTCACGATCTGGTTCACAATACAAATACTCAGCTCTAAGCTGGTTGTGCTGCTCTAGCACTTCTACACTCTCTTTTATGATTTACAAAGATATCTTAACACTACAGAGTGTGTAAATAGAAGATTATGTGACACATAGTTGAATAAAGCGTTCTGTGCTTTTGTCACTTGTAGCGAGCTGGTTCAAGAAGAACTCTGCTTTTGTTTGTGAAGGCTGGTTAGCTCGTGTATTCACGATCTCGCTGTGTGTCTAATTCATAACCACTTCACAGCTGCTCTTCTCTTCTATATATATCCTTTGGATACAACTGTAATAAATGTAGCCAGTAGACACATTGAATGTATCCAAATTGAATTTCCTGCGGCGTCTTTAATGTATGTACGATGAAAGTACATCTTCATTAAATGCATTGGACTTTTTAGCAACTCTGCGCCGTTTTCAGTTTTTACCGTATCTCTGCATATCTGGTTTTAGCTCCAAGTAGTTTCAATGGCTAGTTATTAGTGCAGAGATGTTAAATGTCATACATCAGGATGTACAAGTCTTCAAACATTCCAAAATTCGATTTGCTAAGTTATCTCTGACTTATCTGGTCTCCCGATCTGGTTTCTAAGTATCGAGCTGCTTTACTTGATCGGGTTCTTAGCTTGATAAAATCCACACTTCTTGTCTCTATTTTATTCCGATTTGGATATTAAACCTTGTATGCTCATGTCCTCAGTTGTATATTACTTGTAATATTACTCTGCTTCGAACTGGTTTTCTTAACTGATCTTCCAGCTGGTTACTCATCACCATAGCTGATCTGTTCTTTCTGCTATAATTCAGTGTTCTCTGTTCTTCGAGTTTTCACAAATAGGCTGCCCTTATCTGATTAAGCATCTTTGAACTGGTATCTGCATGACCTAATGCCCAGCTGGTAATCTCTTGAGCTGGTTCAGCTTGACCAAATTACCTTGGCTGGTTTGTCCTTAACCAGCGTACCTGAATGCTCTGAACTGGTTTTTCCTTTACCGGCTTGACTTTTTTTTGATCTAGTTTCTATGTACAACGTAGTAAGTTTCGTCCAGATCTTGTCACTTTGCTCTGCTTGATCTCGTTTATTTTTCATCTCTCTTTTATTTTTCATCACCAAAACTTCTGAAATTGATCCTAACACATATGGTTGAATGGTGCATCAAAGAAGCTTTGTACTTGCCTTAATTCAAATAACTTACAACCAAGATATTACAAGGCTTGAAAGGAGCTGGGGAACACCAAAAAGACGCCTTTGAATGTTGGATTGAAACTTGAAAATTTGAGGAGAAAGGGGAGATGGAGGAGGGGGGGCTATGGAGGGGAGGGAGGAAACCCTAGGCTTTTTTTTTGTAGTGTTGTGTTGTGTTTGAGTTTAATGATGTATATATGTATATATGCAAAGATACATGAGCATGAAACTTGTTAATTAACTAATGAAAATGCTACTCATATTTAAATAATCTCCTAATCCCCTTTTAAATTACTAAGTTTTAAGATTAAGCTTTGAAGACTCCTCATACCTTTAAAATTTTCTTAAACATAATTGGTGAGCTCAATAATAAATTTTCATTAAAATGTTTTTACCTCGGTGTCCTCGCCTCCTCCTTTCCGGTCTTGCAGCATCAAACTAAAAAGTCTAAATGAAACATCGTCAAACAATTTAAATTAATTAAATAACATTATGAGGGAAATAAAATAAAAATACTACTATTAACAATAATAATATTAGAGCATGCGACTTAGTATTGAAAATTTACGGACGTTAAATCACACCTCTGAAAGTGTCCCACACGCATACGACGGACAAGCCCGTAAATCTCGGGGTTGGGAGCAGATCTCTCCCTACAGTATTACAAGCTGGATATCTCACTCGCATTAGCCGCCCAACTCCTTTATAAAAGTCCAGGTACGTCATACTTTACAGACATCCCCAAAAAAACTCATAGCTTTAGCACACACTATTGCTTACTATCCTCCCTCCACCCGAACTAACTTAAGCATCATAGGGGCTTCATCGGAAACATCCTAGGCGCCCCCTAAATTTTGTTAGTAGTGCAGATCGGACCTCGATGTATCATTTTCTGAAGAGGCGAACTCGATATTTTCTGAGTAGAGGTGGAGAATAGTTCTCTGGATGGGACCCGAGGACAAGAGAGATACAACATCAATTTGCACCATCTATAGGAAACCGTATATATAGAGAGCTGAAATACCGCCTAGAAGGAACCGGGCTCAGAGAAATGGAGAATTATGGAACCATGACCAAGAGAGTTCCCGAGGAGGACCCAGCGGCTCGGGAATCACGGGCGAAAATCCAATTGATATTCACCACTGTTGAGTAGGTGTTGGTTCGGAGGCATGAGATTAATCTGCTCCCAAGCAACAGTCCCATGTAGAAGAAATTAGGAAACTACAGGAGGAAGTGCGGCATTCGAAAGAGTCCCAGGTGGCTCCGTGTTAGAGTTAATATTAGAAGTTTTGGTGAAGACAAATAAAAGAGATTAATCAGCTCAAAGGTACAAGATCTGGACGAGGCTTACAACGTTGATCAAAGAAACCAGATCAGAGCTGATCCACGCTGGTTAAGGACAAACCAGCTCAGGATAGTTAGTTACGCTGGTTGGGGATAAACCAGCTAACTATTCCGTTACGCTGGTCAAATGACAAAGTAGCTAAGGTAATTCAGTAAAGTGGTCAGAGATGATCAGCTGGTTAAGGTCAAACCAGTCTAGAGACTCTTAGCTGGTTAAGGACAAATCAGTTGAGCAAATTCAAACTTGGAAGAACATAAACATATTGAAATTATATCAGTTCAGAAGAGCATATAAAAAATAGTTTTGAAATAAGAACAGCTCGAAGTGTATAGCATACAAGTTGTAAGACCAGTCGAATAAACCAGCCCGAAGGAAGGTTGTTCTACATATGTTATCTGGTTACAGAGGAAAGTGTACAAAGATTGCTATCTGGATCAGTACAGAACAAAGACAAGAGAAGAATGAATTTTAATCAGACTAAAACCAAATCAGAAATGCAGCTCGATGTACAGCAACCAGATCGAATGACCAGCTAAGTTAAGGACAACTTAGCAAATTGAATTTCAGAATCTTTGAGGCTACATACATTTTGATGTGAGACGTTTGATTTCTCTGTAATGATTTGTAGTCGTTGGAACTTATTTCTGCTAAATCTTGATTTATAGAGATTTGATTCAAACTGAAGATGGCGCAGAGTTGCTAAAAAGAGAAATGCATTTAATGGAACGTACATAGTAAAATCAATTAGATGCCGCAGGTTTTTCAATTTGGATACATTCGACGTGTTTACTGGTAACATTTATTACCGTTGTATCCAAATGGTATAAATATAAGAGAAGATCAGCTGTGAGAAGGTTAACGACCGAATTATTTGATCGGTTACAATATCAACGAACTCACGAGCCAACAAGCCTTCACAAGCGAAAGCAGAGTTCTTGAACCATCTCACAGCTAGTGACACACACGCACAGATTGTTTCACATCAAATATTGTGTCACAGAAACATTTGTAACACTCTGTAGTGTCGAGTTCTCATTGTTACATCATAGACAGAGAGTGTTGAGTTCTAGATTTGCACAACCAGCTTAGTGCTGTATTCGTTGTATTTGCGAACCAGATCGCAGATCTGGATTCATTGGTTGAGTACTAGGAGTTCTTGCAGCTGCTGGCTGTCAGATCGGGTTTGTTCAATCAGTTGTATAAATCAAATCTTCTAGTGAAAATCCTTCCCATTGAGGAAGAAGGGGAGACGTATGAGAATTAACTCCAAACTTCCAGAAACAAATATCTCGATTCTGTATGTTCTACATTTACGTATTCGTCTAACTGTTCACTGTTGAATCATGTTCCTTCCGCATCAAATTAATTTATTACACGAGACAATAGGAATCATTGAGAACCCTCCAAGCTGATAACTCGGCTTAGGGATTTGCGTCGAGCAGTAAAATATTTTGAAACCAGTTTTCAAACAAAATTAGCAAAGGAGTGCATTCACCGCCCCTCTGAACTCTCATGCTTGTTTTTCTATCCTAATAAGTGGTACCAGAGCTCGTATTCTCAGTGTTTGAACAGTCTGTCCATTTTTATCAGTTAAATATGTCGATTTCTCACAACAAGATTTCTATGTTTTCCAAAGAAGAATACGACATCTGGAAGATCCGGATGCAGACGCACCTAGCAGCACAAGATGATGACATGTGGTTGGTAATAACTGACGGGCCCATAAAGATAATGAAGATGAACACAGCTGTGGCTATAACTGCAGGTGCACCTCAGTGGATAGAGAAACCCTGTAATGCTCCGAAATCCAGATTACGTGAGAATGAGTGCATGAATAGGGGAAAAATTATTTTAGAAAATTAAATGCCATTTTATGTGATTTAGTTATGATTTTATGCTGCATGAGATGCATTTCTTGTTTTTCAGCCTGTTTGAGTTACGGACGCGTAGACGAGATTAGGGTCGATCGGAATGAAAATAAATTGAGATTTTTAAGTTAGTAGACTTTTAAGAATAAATTTACTTTATTTTAAGCCATAATTTCTGAAATTGGAGTTTTTATAATTAATTTGGAGGGGAACCCACTTTTCATCCATACGGGCTGTTTTATTGAGTTTTAAGGTGTTTTAAAATATGAGGAGGCCTTGATTTCGAAAATCTTTAATATGTAAACCCAAGTTATGAGTTTTAATTATCTTTTAAATTAATTGGAGGGGCAAGCATGCTATTTTTCTCCCCTTTTCTTAATTAAATCCATATGGATCATTTGTGGCACTCTTTATTTTCATAACACCAAATTAATCACTAAACCTAGCCTCCCAAAACTCATCAGCCATCCCCTTCCGTTCTCCTGAAGCAAAGTTTTGAATTTCCTCAAAATTTGGTGAAGTTTGGTGATCCAAATCCGGTCGTGCCCCGATCTCGCGTCTACAACGTCGGTAACTCGCAGATCTCTATGATTTTCAACATGTGTTTCATTCGTTTCTTGATATGCTTCGGTCATGGGCGATTCAAGGGGCTAGGTTTTGGTCCAAGGGTGGTCCAGATAGTTAGTTCATCAAGTTAGGATCATGTAGGTCCAAACAGGAAGCGATTTGGCCAAGGAATGAATTAGTTTATGATCATCACGTGTCCTGGCTTGTCGCTTGTGCGCGACAGTAAAGTTGTTGGGGTTGGTTAGGTTGCTATATGAGGTTTGTGTCATAAAGGTTGATTTCACGGGATATGTTATTGACTTAGGGTCACATACATCCAAACGGGAAGCAATTTGGTCAATTAATGAATTAGTTATGAATTTTATGGCTAGCACGTGTCCTGGTTGCAGTCTGCGCACGTGCAGTGGGATTTAGGGCGTTGGGTTGGTCATGTACTGAATATTTTTTGAATTTTTTTGTTCAATTGACTAGTATATTGCATTAGGGTGATGTTGGTCGAAACAGGGAGTGATTTGGTTAAGAAATAGATTTTTAATGATTTTTACTGTTTTGTCGCTCGAAATTAGCCTCGTCGGGGCATTTTTGTGAAATTAAGATTTCGAGTCTTAGGGGCTGCCAAAGTTCGTGGATGATTTTATTTGATGTTTTAATCATATTTTAAGATGTTTTCCAGCATTTTTAGAATTTATTGTGAGACCTGAAATTAAATAAAGATTAATTGTTGGATTAATCGGTTTTTAAGAAATTTTGGATGTTCAGATTTCATTTAGAAGGTTTTGTATATAATTTTGGGTCGGATTTCACATTTGAAATAATTCTGGACAGTTTGGTAATTTCGCGTTAGAGACCAGCTGTTGGTTTTGTATAGGGTGCAAACTTCGTCGTTTTGACCTAGTGAACAGTAGAGATCTGTTGAACGCGTATATTATATCAGACTTTGTGTTTTGTTGAGGATTCAGTAGTAGCGCTTACGTGGATTTCAGATGTTGGTGCGTTTGTCTTCAGTAGTGATCAGCTGTTGGGATCTTTACGACGCCGTTCAGATTTCATTTAGAAGGTTTTGTATATAATTTTGGGTCGGATTTCACATTTGAAATAATTCTGGACAGTTTGGTAATTTCGCGTTAGAGACCAGCTGTTGGTTTTGTATAGGGTGCAAACTTCGTCGTTTTGACCTAGTGAACAGTAGAGATCTGTTGAACGCGTATATTATATCAGACTTTGTGTTTTGTTGAGGATCAGTAGTAGCGCTTACGTGGATTTCAGATGTTGGTGCGTTTGTCTTCAGTAGTGATCAGCTGTTGGGATCTTTACGACGCCGTTTTATTTAGTTGAAACGCAACGTTTCGGGAATCAGCTGTTGGTCGCGTAAGACAATTATTGTTAAGGGATCTGTTGCATAGTTTTATCCAGCCGCTGGTTTGGTTGATCAGCTGTTGACAGCAAGGATGACGTGTCCCTATGCGACGTCGTTTGTTTAAGTTGATGCGACGCCGTTTTGCTTAGCGTTGTTTGAGAGATTCAGCCGTTGGTTTGTCTTTCGACTGCTGGTTGGGTTTTCAGTGGTGTCTACTGGTTTTTTCGGTGGAACCCGCTCTTGCTGCTGTCAGCTGGTGTGAAGTGTATATATATTACAAGACTTGGTCTTCGACTGGATTAACAGATTCCATACTTAGCGATATTTTCTCCCGATTGTTGTTCTTCGCTTCGAACCCTAGAACACTGTTCACCGTGAGTTTCTCCGGCGAATTCCTGTCGTTTCCGGTCATCATTTTGGACGTTTTAGGTAGCGTTGGACTCCTCTTGAGAAGCTCTGTCATCCTATACCATTCTCGGAGGCTGTTTGATAGGATCAATATGGTTCGAAAAACAGCTGCAGGAGTTCAGAAGGGGTGGGGGGGTTGAATGAACTCCTTGGTAGTTTAAATTTTCGAAACCTTTAAAACAGTTTTACAAGAGCCTAGCTTAACTTAAATCCAAGTTACCAGATTTAAGGTATCTCAGTTTAACTGCTGATCTCTTGGCTAACAAATAATGTGCGGAAATAAGCCAATCGATCAGTGAACAGTAAAGCAGTAAGTAAATGCGTTAAGTAAACGATTAAGGCCGAGAGTTTGTTCGGGAAGTTCGGATATAAATATCCTACTGATGGATCTGTTTTGACAGATCCTGATTAAGTTTTGAATTACACAAAACCTATTATTTTGTTTCTAACAATTCCACTTGAGTGTACAGATTCTAGCTATCGAAGAAGATGATGAACAGTCAAAGAATCTGTCCAGCCGATGGTTCACAATATAAAGATCAGCAGTTGGTTTGATGCATACATTTAGACGGCAGCTGGATTAGCAATGGAGACGTCCAAAGTTGAATCAGTTGTTCGTAATCAGCTGGAGCATAGTGAACCAGCTGGAACGATGACAACCAGCTGCAAGCGCTAAAGAGAAAAGATGAACCAGCTGAAATAGGAATTGAGAAGTCTGCTGGAGAAATAGATCGAAGAAGAAGATTCCAGTCGCAAAGTACTGTTGACGAATCTGTTAGCAGTCGCGATTATAAGTACTGTTGATGAATCTATTAACATTCGCCATTCAAGAAGCTAAGAAGAATCGCAAGCTGAAGCTGGAACGATAAAGATCAGCTGGAGCGCTAAGCGTAGATGACATCAGCAGTGAAGTCATCATTCAGCAGGAAGCTACAGTGATCAGCAGAAAGCTATCAACAGTTGAGATGATGCGCAAGATATGGAATCAGCTGTGATGACATCAGCAGTGATGTCATCACAATCAGCAGTTGGCAATCAGCAGATGAAGAGAAGCGCTATAGAGAAGCGACGTCATAGAAGAGGGAATTCAGTCGCAAGCTACTGTTCACCAGCAGATGCTATTTGGAGATAGCGATAGCAAAACGATGTCGTTTACATAAGTTGATACGACAGCGTTTTGCTCTTGCGATAAAGATTCAGCAGGAAGACTTTGCGTTGATGACCAGCAGTCGCAAGATACCAGCATGTAGCTTGTACATCCAGACGAGAGCTTCAGCGTTACATTCATCCAGTCGAGAGCTTCCTTGTACCAGCTGTTGCTATGAATCCAGACGCAAGATGATGTACCAGTCGCGAGCTACAGTGGATCCAGTCGTGAGCTTCAGTGCTATTGTATATCCAGTCGACTTGGTATCCAGACACAAGAAAAGTAGAAGTAGCGAAGCGCATCAGTTGAATAATGGATCAGCAGCGAAGCAGTTGAAGATTTACGAGAGCTGGATGTCAACTGCTGAGCTCAATTCAAATGGCGAAAACTACAAGGAGCCTGCAAAAGAAAAGGACACAAGTACTATTCCCTGTCGGTACTTTACAGAACAATTTTGAACGGGAAGAATTTTGTGTCCAACAGGATTAATTTGAACAGAGGCTTATATACTTCGAGAAGCGCCATTGAAGATATACTGTTGGTTGGAGATAACTAGAGCGCTGTAGCTGAAGTTGTTCGCACAGTGCACCAATAGAGGGAAAATGAATCTGAAGTGAAGCTGTCAACTATCATACGAGAGAGAGCCTAAGTGCAGTTGACAGTGGAGCTAGAATTAGCTAATTAGAGCATTTCCCTAGTGTGTGAGAAACAGAGAGTTGAGAGCTTCATTGTATCAATCTCACACACCGAGATTCATTCACATATATTTGTGAATGAATCTCGAAATCATTTCACAACAGGTTCCGTCCAAGCACGATGGCGTAAAACTCATGTGTATGTAGTTAGTCACACAGTTGCGGCTGGTGTGCATTTGTGGAGTCTAGGAGTTCTCACAGCTGCTGGTTGTGGGATTGGGTCTGTACACGAGTTGTAAGATCAAATCTTCTAGTGATACCTTCCGAGGAGGAAGAAGGGGAGATGTAGGACATTGAGGTCCGAACTTCCAGAAACAAATCATTGCGTATCGTACTCTGTTATTTATTCAGCACTTGCATATTTATCTTAGCATACGCACGTTTACAGTTCAGCATTCACACAAGCACACAAGCACACAAGTCTCGAACAGATTTATGTTGTAACAAAATTTTAAATGTCTTTCAACAAGTGCGGCTGCTGTTCTTTTGATCCTATTTTCGGACCAACAATTGGTATCAGAGCAGGTTGTTCTTGAACGAGCACTGATTTTAAAACACATGTGCTATGTTTTAAAAGTTTTAACTATGTTGAGAAGATTGTCTATGAAGGCCAGTTAATCTATTTTAATGTAGAACCGGTTTTTCGCTTGATGAACTGTCGGGATGCGTGAGTCTCGGGCAGATGCCAAGCTTCTATTTTCGTTGTGCTGTAAGATCACTTGGAGCGAGGCTCAGTGACAAGAACATGGGGCGAGATAGAAGAAGGAAAAATCTGAGTTTTTATCTGTACTGGTTCTTCATATATTTAAGTAACTCAGTAGCACTTGTTATTTGAAACAATATTTCGATGCTCTGATTTGTTTTAAAGTGTTCTGCTTTGCGGATTTCCAGCTGATGCAAAATTTTGATTTGAAAATGTTTTGAGCTCATGTTATAAAAGACAGGGAGAGTGGCGTCACTGTCTTTGTTAATTTGAGCAATGCATCAGTTTCTTTTTCAAGTTCATATAGCTTTTGCATACGGTGCTTCCCAAAGCTGTTTCTTTGTTTTTCAAATTTAAAACTCCTGCGTTAAGTTGTAACAGTGTAGGGAGAGTTTTGTTTTAAATGTCGGGAAGACCAGCAGTTCACTCTCTTTTTGATTCCCACAAAAAGGGAGAGAATTGTTAGAACATGCATTGTTTATTTAAGGTTTTGTGTAAATCAAAAAGGGAGAGATTGATGGATCTGTTTTGACAGATCCTGATTAAGTTTTGAATTACACAAAACCTATTATTTTGTTTCTAACAATTCCACTTGAGTGTACAGATTCTAGCTATCAAAGAAGATGATGAACAGTCGAAGAATCTGTCCAGCCGATGGTTCACAATATAAAGATCAACAGTTGGTTTGATGCATACATTTAGACGGCAGCTGGATTAGCAATGGAGACGTCCAAAGTTGAATCAGTTGTTCGTAATCAGCTTGAGCATAGTGAACCAGCTGGAACGATGACAACCAGCTGCAAGCGCTAAAGAGAAAAGATGAACCAGCTGAAATAGGAATTGAGAAGTCTGCTGGAGAAATAGATCGAAGAAGAAGATTCCAGTCGCAAAGTACTGTTGACGAATCTGTTAGCAGTCGCGATTATAAGTACTGTTGATTAATCTATTAACATTCGCCATTCAAGAAGCTAAGAAGAATCGCAAGCTGAAGCTGGAACGATAAAGATCAGCTGGAGCGCTAAGCGTAGATGACATCAACAGTGAAGTCATCATTCAGCAGGAAGCTACAGTGATCAGCAGGAAGCTATCAGCAATTGAGATGATGCGCAAGATATGGAATCAGCTGTGATGACATCAACAGTGATGTCATCACAATCAGAAGTTGGCAATCAGCAGATGAAGAGAAGCGCTATAGAGAAGCGACGTCGTAGAAGAGGGAATTCAGTCGCAAGCTACTGTTCACCAGTAGATGCTATTTGGAGATTAGCGATAGCAAAACGATGTCGTTTACATAAGTTGATACGACAACGTTTTGCTCTTGAGATAAAGATTCAGCAGGAAGACTTTGCGTTGATGACCAGCAGTCGCAAGATACCAGCAGGTAGCTTGTACATCCAGACGAGAGCTTCAGCGTTACATTCATCCAGTCGAGAGCTTCCTTGTACCAGCTGTTGCTATGAATCCAGACGCAAGATGATGTACCAGTCGCGAGCTACAGTGGATCCAGTCGTGAGCTTCAGTGCTATTGTATATCCAGTCGACTTGGTATCCAGACGCAAGAAAAGTAGAAGTAATGAAGCACAGCAGTTGAAGAATGGATCAGCAGCGAAGCAGTTGACGATTTACGAGAGCTGGATGTCAACTGCTGAGCTCAATTCAAATAGCGAAAATGACAAGGAGCCTGCAAAAGAAAAGGACACAAGTACTATTCCCTGTCGGTACTTTACAGAACAATTTTGAACGGGAAGAATTTTGTGTCCAACGGGATTAATTTGAACAGAGGCTTATATACTTCGAGAAGCGCCATTGAAGACATACTGTTGGTTGGAGATAACTAGAGCGCTGTTGCTGAAGTTGTTCGCACAGTGCACCAACAGAGGGAAAATGAATCTGAAGTGAAGCTGTCAACTATCATACGAGAGAGAGCCTAATTGCAGTTGACAGTGGAGCTAGAATTAGCTAATTAGATCATTTCCCTAGTGTGTGAGAAACAGAGAGTTGAGAGCTTCATTGTATCAATCTCACACACCGAGATTCATTCACATCTATTTGTGAATGAATCTCGAAATCATTTCACAACAGGTTCCTAGTGATACCTTCCGAGGAGGAAGAAGGGGAGATGTAGGACATTGAGGTCCGAACTTCCAGAAACAAACCTGCTGAGTATCGTGTTCTTCATTCATTCAGCATTCGCTTTACTTTAGCATGCATACACGTTTATAGTTCAGCACTTGCTTATATTTCAGCTCAGCATCGCATACAATTCAGCACACAAGCACAGCAAGTCTTGAACAGATTTATGTTTTACATAAATCTGTTTGAGTTGTTTTAAAATATAGGATTCAGTTCTGGTATTTTCCGCATGATTTTTAAATCATACCAGATCTGTCTCCGGTGCTCCGTTGTTATTTTTTATTGTTCAAGAACAAGAGGTATTGCACCTAAGTGTTTTAGCAGCGCGCAAAATTTTAAATGTCTTTCAACAAGCGCGGCTGCTGTTCTTTTGATCTATTTTCGGACCAACACCTACGTCTTCCCTTCTTCCTTTTCAGGAAGGATACACTAGAAGATTTGATGATTTACAGCCCTTCTTCAAACACCTAGTCACCGAGCCTCGCTCAAGGTGAACTCCTAGCAACTCCACAAACAATCACGCAGACGCAGCTGCTGGTTTACAAGTGAATAATATTTTTCAAACGGCTTTGAATAGCGCGTTTGTTGCAGACTCAACAATGAATACAATCGGTGAAATGCAAATCTATTGAGTGCTGTGAATCTCGAAGATAATAGCTATGAAGATCAGCGATGAAGTTCTTCAAGATTGGTTACTGGACTTGAATGATATTTCGGTGTGTATCCAGTGACTGGTAGAGCTTTTGAAAGATAATATCGATAGCCTAAAAAGCTCAAGAGTAGTGAAGACAGTGAATAATAGCTTGAATGCTTGGCAAAGAGAAGAGAGAGCTCCTTCAACTCAAAATCTGGCTATTTATAGTCTTCGTTCTCAACGGTCATTAATTTCTCCAAAGGCAACAAAATCTCCTTTTTGAATTTCTGTCAATCGTACACCGTAAATTCTGCTCCACCAAAAGGCAAGTCGCACTTCGTCAGAGCAAATTTGGCGTCTCTCCATATTTGTGCAAACACCGTAAAACTCCCTCTGATACAGTGTACTATTTATCCAGAATAGTACTGATACTGTCTCCTTAATTAAGGCACATGTACGATTAAATCTTCACCTTTGATTTCCTCTGATATGAACGTTTGAATCAATCCATCGTTTGTGCAACAACTGATGACTTGACCATTTGAAAGAATACAACGGCTAATTGCTTCAAAACCCGAAAATATGCATCAGCTGATCGCTTGAAATATCTCCCTTTATAACGTAACGGCTGGTTCAAAAGCACTGTAGCTATCTGCTGATTTCCCTTAGATAATGCAACTGCTGATTACCATCATCGCAAACTTTATCGACTGAATCTTAGTGCTAATCCAATACGCTGTCGTTTCCACTTATACAAAGGCTGTCGTTTTGACTTATCCAAACGCTGTCGTTTAGCAATCTTCAACAAAACACGCTATCACTCAAATACTTGCATTTGAAACTAATACACCTGCTGAAAAACCCTTGAAGACTTCATCTGCTGATTACAAACCATCGGTTGATTACTAACCATCGACTGATTATACCAACGGCTGATCCAGTACTAGAAAATGATAACCTGTAATCCGAATATCAACATCTGATATCTATCAACTGAAATTCTTAACGCAGCATCTGAAAACTTCCACTTAACAACCATCAGCTGAATTTCAACCCGTTGACTGAAATATACTTGTTGTTAATTGCAACGGCTGATTGTCCAAAAGCAACTCGTCTTATTTTGTCAAAAGATCAACAGCTGCTCTATCCTAGCCAGTCTTCAAAAGATCTTCTGAAAGGCCCACCAGCACTGCTAGAATATTTTCTCTTGGAACCAGAACTACGTCTTCCACCACTTCTACCTCTGCTCCGACCTTCTCTGTACACACTACTAGGAAATCTGTCCACAATATCAGTTGTTCTAATATTATCACCACCGGTATTGCCACTGCCTCTGCCTTGACTATCAGGAGGAGGTTGAGGTCCTCGGGTGCTGCTATCTTCCCCTTTTTTGTCATTACCGCCCCGATTAATATAATTTAAAAGTTCGCTCAGCTGGTCGGTAATGTGATTTAGGGACTCCTGTGTCGCAGCACAAAATTCTAGCAAAAATCATTACGAGTAGCTGCAACCTGCCCATCTAAATATGTAACTTTTGCATCAAGTTCTTTAACCACCCTCCTAACATCAACTATGTCAAATGCAGCAGCAGCGGCCTGAGCACTGAGTTGCTTTTGGGATGATTTGATGTCCAACTGTTGGGGAACCACGGTGGATCCGGATCACGCCTCCCGGCGAGGCAGCGGAAGAACGAAAATTGGGCCGGGAGACAATCAATACAATTCTAAAACATATCATCCTATGACCATTCATAGGGGGTGTTAGGACAATATTTATAAGTTTTGGTGATAACAAAAATAAGATAAGTTGCTATTGGGCAATCGGTTGTCGCAGGAGTATTTATCTATCTACAGTAGCAATCCAGGAGTTGGGGTATTCAAGTGGTAATTCAGCAGTTGGTATGCTTTCAGTGGTTGATTCGTATTCAGAGAGATTCAGCAGATACTTCATTGAAGAGCAATCAGCAGATGTTGTTGTCTCGATCAGCAGATATCGTTTTGAGTTTTCAGCGTGTTTTGCTAAGAAGTTGCAACGACAGCGTTTTGATAAGTTGGAACGACGTCGTGGAGTGCACAGTTTCGTTTCAGCAGATGAAGTAATCAGCAGAAGCATTCTTGAAGAGATCAGAAGTTGCTTAGTCTATTTGTTGAAGTTTGCGGTACGACAGCGTTTGATTTAGTTGGAACGACAGCGTTTGTTTTAGTTGGAACGACAGCGTTTTGATTGATTTAGCAGAAGCGTTCCTTAGAGATTTCAGCAGATAGCTACATGTTGCCAACCAGCAGATGCTGTCAGGCCTCGTGCTCACAACAGACAAATACATGCGGAAGCTATCAAAAAATGGGTAAAATTTTCGCTTTTAGGCCCGACGGTTTTAAACATATAATTTAAAATACAACTATACTTAAAATAAGTTTCCCAGATCATAAAATAAACAACAACAAAGCATACATAATTCATACATGTATCATATCCCCTACGGGTACAACAACAAAGCGCAGGGCATCCCCCTGGCTAACTGATACATATATATATATATATGCTATATGCTACTGGGACACACTAGCCACCTCCTAGGGCACCATCAGATGGGTTGAAACCACGACCAGCTATAGAACCTGGGTTTCCTGAAAACAACACAACAAAGAAACAAACCAAGCCCCGGAGGGACATGGGGTCAAACCCCAGTACGGAGAGCAACTATAAATCAGCAATAAGCAGCAAGAATAAAAAATGCAGATGCTATGCATGAGACGCCAAGGGAAAATGGAATGCTCGACCCACAAGGGAGCTAAGGAACTCAAACATAGCTCCCAGAATCATCAAACAATTCATCCAAGCCGTTCATACGCTGTAATTACAAGCTCAACCCGTACCTTAATTCCTCAAAGAACAAAGCAACTCCCTGCCTGCACAAATCTGCACTTCGAAAAGCACGAACACAAACAGCAACTTCGTGCTTTCGCTCCAGCCAAAGACTACCTCTAAAATGGGTACGAGGTGGAAGAGCTTTCCAAGAGGAGTCCAACGCTACCTCAAACGTCCAAAACAACGGCCGGAGTCGACGGGAAACTACCGGAGAAGCTCACGGTGAACAGTAACGAGGGTTGAAGAAACAGAGGACGAAGTCGAGAGAATTATTTTCTAAGTATGGGATTTTTTGTGAAAAGAAACGAAGCCAACGCTTCTATTATAAGCGCAAGAGATCTGTTCAATTATTCCACCGACCACAACAGCTTTCCAAAGCTTCAATTAGTCAACAGATCTCTCAAAACCAACGCAGGTGCTAAAACACACTAAAATCCCCAAAACGACGTCGCATGGAAAGGCGGATAGATATGCTTACGTCACCAGATCTGATATCCAACGCAACGGGAGAAAAAGCACACGTCATCAAATCTGGTCGCACGCTGAGACCTGGAAAACACAAAACAACTACGCACGACACCAAAAACGCGGACAGGTCTCCTTACGTCAGCCACACAAAGACAACACGCGTTGCTGACGTCATCATAGCTGGCAGCAGCTCTCGCTAATTGCCAGCAGCAAGCTACAGCGACGTTCTAACACCAGCAGATACTCTTACGTCACCTGCACCTCAAAACGATGTCGTATAGCGCTCAACACAAAAACACGCTAATTTCCCCAACGACTGATTCCTACTCTACCTGCTGGCAGACCTCTCAACAGTAACGCTTGCGTCATCCCCACTACACCAATACGCGATGCTGACGTCATCAGATCTACCGACAGGTTTTCACCCACAACTCATACTAGCAAAGTTTACGTCAGCATCACAGCGCATACCAGCGACGCTGACATCATCAAATCTGTTACTAAATTTCACCAAAATTCGAAAATCTCAAATTTTCAAGAAATGCTCCACATACGATTCTCAACTCGAAAATGACACCCAAACATTCACAAATGAAATCTAAATCACCAGAAATCATCAAAACTCGATTAATTCAACAATTAAACCTTAATACAAATCCAGGTCTCACATATGAAACAGAACAAGAACGACGCAACGATGGCAATGAAACTGGAATGAGATGCAAATATGTGTATGCACATGCTGGACAATAACAAGCATATCAACATATGCACACCAACAATACCAACAGCATGTATACAACACATAATACACACGGCCATCTCATAGATCGGCAGCCTCAACAGGAAACTAAACACATAAGCCAGCAAAGCCATCCCACAATTCATCCAAGCCGTTCATACGCTGTAATTACAAGCTCAACCCGTACCTTAATTCCTCAAAGAACAAAGCAACTCCCTGCCTGCACAAATCTGCCAAAACACAATACACAGATTTCAAGGAAAACAGCCAAACTCACGGCCAATTTCTCAAGAGCTCACGACTGGAAAACAGAGGCACAAACTAGCCTTCACTCCTACCCAATTAACTCAACAGGAAGCTTAAACCAAGATCTTAAACTAGATCGAAAGCTACCTGCACTTCGAAAAGCACGAACACAAACAGCAACTTCGTGCTTTCGCTCCAGCCAAAGACAACCTCTAAAATGGGTACGAGGTGGAAGAGCTTTCCAAGAGGAGTCCAACGCTACCTCAAACGTCCAAAACAACGGCCGGAGTCGAGAGGAAACTACCGGAGAAGCTCACGGTGAACAGTAACGAGGGTTGAAGAAACAGAGGACGAAGTCGAGAGAATTATTTTCTAAGTATGGGAACAAAAGAAACGAAGCCAACGCTTCTATTATAAGCGCAAGAGATCTGTTCAATTATTCCACCGACCAAAACAGCTTTCCAAAGCTTCAATTAGTCAACAGATCTCTCAAAACCAACGCAGGTGCTAAAACACACTAAAATCCCCAAAACGACGTCGCATGCAAAAGCGGATAGATCTCCTTACGTCAGCCACACAAAGACAACACGCGTTGCTGACGTCATCATAGCTGGCAGCAGCTCTCGCTAATTGCCAGCAGCAAGCTACAGCGACGTTCTAACACCAGCAGATACTCTTACGTCACCTGCACCCCAAAACGATGTCGTATAGCGCTCAACACAAAAACACGCTAATTTCCCCAACGACTGATTCCTACGCTACCTGCTGGCAGACCTCTCAACAGCAACGCTTGCGTCATCCCCACTACACCAATACGCGATGCTGACGTCATCAGATCTACCAACAGGTTTTCACCCACAACTCATACTAGCAAAGTTTACGTCAGCATCACAGCGCATACCAGCGACGCTGACATCATCAAATCTGTTACTAAATTTCACCAAAATTCGAAAATCTCAAACTTTCAAGAAATGCTCCACATACGATTCTCACTCGAAAATGACACCCAAACATTCACAATTAAATCTGAACCACCAGAGATCGCTACAACACGATAAATTCGACAATTAAACCTTAATACAATCCAGGTCTCACACTAACTATCGGATCTGAGTATCCCAATAGCTATAATCTGAAATATGCTCTTCCCAATTACTAACAGTCCAGATCTGAACTACTTTCCTCCTCTTCTACGAATACTTGATATCCAGATCTTAGTCTTATTTTCAATTCTTAGTCTTGTTTTCGTTATCACCAAAACTTATAATTTTATCTTAACAATTTCCCCCTTTTTGGTGATGACAAAACTTAGCAGCCTTCGACTTAAAAGAGACAAAAATAAATTGCTCCAAGTCTGCTATATGTTCAATACGAAGCAAAGTACAAAAGATTTGTACAAAGAACTGAAAAATAAAATCTGTTCAGCTTCATTCTCCTGTAAGCCAGTATCTGAATCCTCTTTGTCTAGTGCGACCTCCTCCACTTTGTGAACCACCACCTCTCTTCTTCGCAGGCTCACTTCTACTGCCTCCTCCTCCACCAGGTCTATTTCTATCATCAGGTGGAGTCTGCGGACCTTGGCCTTGGCTGCTACCCACTTCCCCAT
The DNA here is from genome assembly GCA_001598015.1 of Dorcoceras hygrometricum. Taxonomy (NCBI): domain Eukaryota; kingdom Viridiplantae; phylum Streptophyta; class Magnoliopsida; order Lamiales; family Gesneriaceae; genus Dorcoceras; species Dorcoceras hygrometricum. Next base: position 119,119 of record KQ995697.1, read on the forward strand.
TTTAGTCATCACAGACCCTATTGAAGAAGGCTATGAGTTCAGCAAGGTTATCACGAAGGGTAGTATAATGTTCCTGTGTTTCCACAAGGAATTCAAGAAAATCATTGCGAATAATAGCCAGCTGATCTTCGAACTCAGGCAAAGCAGCCTTTTGATCTTTACCTCCTTAAGGAAGATCTCGGTTTGAATACGAGCAACTCTGTCTTGATTATTAGCTCTGGTAAGAAGTAAAGACTCAAGAATTGAGATCTTCGCAAAGAATTAGGCCTTGACCCTCCCAATATGAACTCTTGTTTGCACATGCACTAGTGAAATCTGATCAACTGAAGCACGAAGCTGTGCAAACTCGTTTTTAAGATCTAGAGGAAGGACATCAGTGGGTTCATCACTTAGAGGAATATCAGCGGTAGTGAAGTGCATAGGAGAATCTGAATATGAACTCGTAGAAACTAAATCTGCATCCGAAGAACGCTGAAAAGTATCTAGAACTACTCTAGAATCCGTCACTGTATCGACAACTGTCTCTACGGCAACTGTATCGAAAGAGGGTATGCTGATAGAATCTACAATCTTTATACTGTATTGAACATTATTTACACTTCTCTTCGGAATACCAGTTCTGTCCACAACCGGTCCCACGGGAACGATAGCTGTACAAGAATTAATAGTCCCAACTGTCTGTAGTCATCCAAAAAGATTAAACTGCAAAATATCTGTACATACTCGGAACCAACCCCAAGTCTTGACCATAGGCGGTGGAAAATTCAGACCTTGAACTGGCTCAATGAACACATAGATCGGGGCAAGGATACTTACAGAAACCATTTGAGACACCAATTGCTTCTCGCAATAACAGGATGGACGGCACATGCAGTACCACCGATCTGGCCCTTCTATAAGTGTCCACAATCCATTAATTTTGATCATATGTCTACTCCAGCAAATAGATCTGGTGTTTCTATTGGATCGATCGATAATTGCACCATGATCTACATGGTCCCCTTCAATTATTTTAGCGCAGCACGGCCTTTGCCACTCCAAACCATGCGCTCTCTTTTGCTTCAGTAATTTTTCCAGTGAGATCTGGTGAGCATTAGAAAGCATATCTATGATCTGAAGATAAATGGCTTTCGAGGGTTGACCGAATCTTAAATTTGGCAATGAGCTTCCAAAAATTTCCTTAAAAGAAGTTTTACTTGGCTACTATATACAATCTCCTCTGAAGTGCTATCTGTACCGAATCTGTCTTAGCCCATGACAAAACTTGCTCTTCTTTTGCAGCAATGTCCTTAACAGATTCCAAAACCGCTAATTTCCGAAGACTAAAATAAAGAAAGAATGAACTTATCTCATCTAATACCTTCTCCCGAACCTGTACTAGAAAATCTATGTCGCCCCAAATCATTTTGAACGATTATCAGGTCGGATGCCCTTTAGTAGGATTTGGCTCCTCCAGAGGCTTCTTCCCTTTTGCATCAGCAGCATCTTAGGAAGACTGGCCTTATACCAGTCCCCATCCTCAACTCCTCGACTTTCAATTCCAAGTCCAAATCTTATTTTCGTGGGCTAGGCGACAGTGACTGATGGAAGCATCATATCCTCAGGGATTCATTTCAATATATCATCGATTGACATTGACTCTTCATCAGACAACGATGATTTTTCAGTAAGCGCCAGAGCCTTGCTCAAGGGCCCAGTGTCTTCAGAGTCTGTATGACTGATGGAAGCATCATATCCTCAGGGATTCATTTCAATATATCATCGATTGACATTGACTCTTCATCAGACAACGATGATTTTTCAGTAAGCGCCAGAGCCTTGCTCAAGGGCCCAGTGTCTTCAGAGTCTGTAATCTGCTCCAAGCTCAGTTCCTCAGCAACCACTGACTCTATCTCTTTCTCCTTATCAGTCTCCTTCTCTATCTCAATTATCTTACTTGGTTGCTTAAACCCAGACATGTCGTTATCCTCATCATCAGATCTCAAAGACTCTTTAAGAAACTGTTTTGGTGCAGTAAAAGATTCCGTTTTCCTAGCAATTTCATTTTCAGCTCTATCAAGATTATCATCATCATCATTGACAACAGTTGTCTCCCGCTCTTTTTCAACAACTGTCACCACATCTGTTTCTTTCTCAGCAATCTCAGCTGTCTCCTTTATCACTGGTTCCCCAGTTTCAATCGCAGTTGTATCCGCAATCACCTGGTGAATAATGCTATCAACAATTTCATCATCAGAACCTTCTGGCAACGCCAATTTCCTCTTTGGTGCACGACATCGAGGAGCTCGAGAAGTCACAGCTGGGATAGTTGAGATCGGTTCAACATGTTGAGCCACAGTAAAAAGGGCCAAGTTCTTGTCTGTGGGAGCGGCTCTCCCCACAGTTGTCCTCTTATTCTTTGCGATGGGCTCAGCAGTAGTGGGAGCAGTTCTCTTCTTAGTCACCGATTTCTTCTTCACTAATTCTGCTGTAGCCATCACTGGCTCATATCCCTCATTACCATCATCAATACCATTTTGTTTGGAAATGTACGTGCCAACCATCTTTGCGGTAAGAATCTTCAGTGGCGGGAAGATCTTGGCCTCTCCCAAAGTCACAGCTGGATAGCCCTTCAACAGGACACAGATTTGAGCCGCATATCCCTTGGCTCTCTTGGAGGATTTATCGGCCATTTCTTTGAGAATATCAAACAGCAACTTTCTCCAATTAACCTTCAGCTCAAAATGAATTGCCGTCATCAACAGAAAGCGTTCGTGAGTGACAGCATCAAATGAACCAGCTTTGACATTCACTGATTTGGCTAGAATGTCGTTCAATAAACAGAACTCGATTTCATCTCCCTCTTCTTGCAAGAGGTTTTACCGGCTCTCCAGATCTAGAAACTAAGCTCCTTGCATTGAAAACCAAATCCTTTGGTATTTCCGACAAATCTGTCAACCTTCAGTAGGCAGTTCGAACACACCCGCAAATCTATCCTCAGTAATCGCAACAAACTTACCGTGAATACAAAAGAGAATCTCATTATCCTTCACAAATGCAGTGTCGAAGAACTATTCCAACTCTTGTTCATAGAGAACGGAGGGACAATGTCACGCCTCGTGCTCTAAACAGAGTAAAAACACCAAAACACATGCGGAAGCTATCAAAAAGCGGGTAAAATTTTCGCTTTTGGCCTGAAGTTTTGAAACAATATAATTTAAAATAGCGCGATACTCAAAATAGAATCCCAGTTTACTAAAATCACCACAACAATAACAGTATAGCATAAAAAAAGTATCAGACTCAAACAGTCAAATACACCAACGAAGCACAGGGCATCTCCCCGGCTAACTGGACCGATACATATAAATATGCTATACGCCACTGGGATACTCTAACCACCTCCTGGGGCACCACCAGCTGTACTAAAACCACGACCAGCTGTAAAACCTGGGTTTCCTGAAAACAACACAACAAGGAAAACAACCAAGCCCCAGAGGGACATGGGGTCAAACCCCAGTACGGAGAGCAACTATAAACAGCAGTAAACAGCATGAATAAAATGCAGATGCTATGCATGATGAAGGAAACAACAGCTCAACGGGATCTGCAACAGAATATGTGGCCACGGTGAGTGTAGGACATGTGGGTGCTACCCACTCACCCCTAATCGCCCACCCTTACCAGATGCATCAACAACCCCACCTATGAACTGTGGTAGCTAGCCACTCGGCGCATAGGGGAAATGAGAGTGCGGAATCACCGCTTGCCCTCGCATCCTGGTAAGAACATAGCCATTTCACAAATTATCCAAGCCATAACATCGCTGTATTACAAGCTCCAATCCGTACCTTAATTCCTAGCACAATTTACCGCAACAAAGGTCCCGAGAAAGCTGAACAACAACCTGTCAAGGCACACAGGGGATAAATCATCGGGACTCAAATACACAGAAGGTACTTCCGAGAGTTACAACTCAACCAGCGATCAATCCCATCAATACCACTTAATAGGGAGCTTAAATCAACTTACTAAAGCTAAGATCTTACAACAATTCGAAGCTACCTGCTCACAGCGAACACACGGCCAAGACAGTAACTTCGCGACCTCGCTCTATCGAACAACAGCCTCCAAGAATGGTATAAGCTGAAAGAGCTTCTCGAGAGGAGTCCAACACTACCTCGAACAAGAAAAACAACCACCGAGAACGACGGGAATTGTCGGAGAAAAGCTACGGTGAACAGTGATCTAGGGTTCGAGAAACAGAGAACGAATGTCTGGGAAAATATTCTAAGTATGGGATCTGATATCTCAAATCGAAGACCAAGTCTTCCTTATATATAAATCCCACAACTGCTGGAATCTGATTAAAAGTCCACCGACATAACCAGCAGGCACACTACAACCAGCAGATGCAAAGAACCAACTGCTAAATTCTCGAACAACGCAAATCAAAACGATGTCGTAGCGACTTAACAAAACGACGTCGCACCGCTTACGTCATCAAATCTGCCACCAGCTGATCGCCTAAAACCATCGGCTGGTTTCTCTCGCGTGAAATCCTTCCAAAAGCTGGTAACAGTCGCGACATCTGAACGCAGCGTTGCAACTAATTAAAATGGCGTCGCATCGCCACGTCATCAAATCCAGTCGCTAACTCTCGCACAATACCAGCCGCAAGCTACAGAAGCGTTGACCCGCGTTGACATCTGCTCTCTGCTGGACAACCAGTCGACACACACACGCGAACAAATCCTCGCAGCTGGTACCAGTCGCAACATCCAAACGACGTCGCGCCAACTTAGCGAAACTCTGTCGTTTTGCCCTCAATACACGAAATAAAGCCGCAAGCTACAGAAGCGTTGACCCGCGTTGACATCTGCTCTCTGCTGGACAACCAGTCGACACACACACGCGAACAAATCCTCGCAGCTGGTACCAGTCGCAACATCCAAACGACGTCGCGCCAACTTAGCGAAACTCTGTCGTTTTGCCCTCAATACACGAAATAAAGCAGCAGCTGGATACAAACACGCTACCATCTTTCACTTAACACAACGCATCCAGAATTCACTAAAACGACGGCGTTTGATCTCCCGCGTTACAATTACACGCTACGACTGGTTTTCGCCACCGACCAGCTGCTAGCTCACAAAACCAGCTTTTACCCAAAATCTCAAAAATACGAAAACTTCCAGAAATGCTCTAAATGAGGGATTTGACCCGAATTTACTACTCAAACATTTAACAGAGATCTTAAACCACCAAGAATCTCAAAACATCGATTAATTCTCACGATTAATCTCCTATACAAATTCAGGTCTCACAGACAACCCAGAATGTCAGGCCTCGTGATCTAAACAGAGCAAAATCATACAAACACATGCGGAAGCTATAAAAAACGGGTAAAATTTTTGCTTTTGGCCTGACGGTTTAAAACAATATAATTTAAAATAAAGCGATACTAAAAATATATCCCAGTACGTAAAAGCGACCAACAGTATAGCATAACATCATCAACACAAAAACATGTATCAGACTCCAACTACGGGGTACAACAACGAAGCACAGGGCATCCCCCTGGCTGACTGATACATATAATATAAATATTGTTAGAGTAGATGCCCAACTAGCCAACTTGTGGCGTGTGGGTTTTATAGACTCTTGTACAAACAGTCTTTATATAGGATATTCGCATTTACTTATATGGCGTTCTTTACTTTCATTATGTGTGTAATGATTTACAATTGCGTTGAGTAAAGACCTAGAATTCACTAAAGCGTATGTTAGATGTGATAGTGGGTATGACGGCTATCATGAAACACATCTAATAGTCGCTGTGTATTCTGAACATGTTCCTAGTCGATTGGGCCGTCAAAATGAGGATAAGGCCGCCCGAGTTCGAGACTAGTATCTGCGATGCGAAGTACCATGTTTCATTGGTAGGGAACATTGTGATGTTCTGAGCATGCAGATAGATAGTGACCTGGTGATCTATCGAACTACCCTCGTTCGGACTTTCC
>KQ995698.1:3618-20669 GCA_001598015.1 Dorcoceras hygrometricum
CTTGGGGTTTGATGATCTGAAAAATTGTTTTTCACATCATAACATTCAGTTTTGGAAACTGAGTCGATCGGTCCGATCTGATCGGCGATCGGAGTTACGATGAAGTCGCAGCGATAGATATCGTCATTTGGACCCGGGCCCGTTGGACCGGCCCAAGTCCATCTTTAAGTCTATTTAACTAGACTTAATGACTTCATTACATAAAACAGATTATTCATAACCCTAAACCTAATAGCTCAACACACGCCTCCCTCCCTCTCACACGCCGCCGCCGCCGCCGCCGTGCGCCGCCGCCGCCGCCGGAAAATTGGTTTCCGGCCAACTCGACGTGGAGAATCCGTTCGTGCTGATCTCGTCAGGGCTTCTAGTGCAGCCTGACGAAGGAGTCTCGGATCTGGTCGTGGACCGGATTGGCGTAACTACCGCAATCTACCGAGAAGAGCCGGGTTCTTGAAACACCGGTTGGAGCCAGGCACAAGTGCCAGCGAGGTAACATGCTAAAACATCCTATGAATGTCGTAGTATGTTAAATCGTTTTCGTATTGATCGCCTCCCGGTTCTCTGTTTATTGTTCTTCCGCTGCCTGGCCGGGGGGCGGATCCGGATCCGCAACAATACTCTGGCCAGAGATTTATACACTATTATCCCCTCAGATAGCATAGGATATCCACGCATGTCTGCGAGCGGTGAATCCTCGACAACGATGCATCGACTCCTACATGCATCGGGGTCTCACCCAATCCCACCGCCTTATGGCGGCCTTATCCTCATTTTGACGGCCCAATCGACTAGGAACATGTTCAGAATACACAGTGACTATTAGATGTGTTTCATGATAGCCGTCATACCCACTATCACATCTAACATACACTTTAGTGTATTCTAGGTCTTTACTCAATGCAATTGTTAATCATCATACAACACAATGAAAGTAAAGAATGTCATATGATTAAATGCGAATATCATATATAAAGATTGTCATATACAAGAGTCTATAAACCCACACGCCACAAGTTGGCTAGTTGGGAATCTACTCTAACAAGGTAATCACAAATCAAATCAACAACGATCCCCCAAATACATATAACCTCAGGGCATCCCCTGGATCAATACATAATATAATAACTGGGACTCAAGGAAATTGGGATCGACCAGCTGGGGTTCCAGTCTGTCCAGCTTGGTTACCTGAAGATCCTGCAATTGGGCAACGCAGACCCAAACAACACAAAAGGAGGAAAAAGAATATGAGGTCAAGCCTCAGTACGAATGATCACTAATATAACAGCAAAGCATAAACATGCATTATTCTAAGTCATGAATGCATGTGGCTGTCAAAGGAAATCGGTCATCAAGGCCTGCTAATCAGCTGGCAGTAATCTCAATCGAGCCTCTATACCCGTACAGTGTATCAAACGGGGAAATCATCGGTCCGTGATCATCAGACCCGTCAGCGATCACATCTCGATGGTATTCAGACACAACCAATCAGTCGGTCACAACTCCGATGATAGCGTTGTACCTTTCAGGCACGACACATCTGTCTGCTGGTTACAAAGTTCTCTATCTCAGGTTCTCAATCGATCAAAGGCTCAATATGTATGCATGAATGCCATGAAATTCAAATCTGATTTCAATCATGCATAAATTACGTAAACAGAGCATATCAATTCAATCAAGCTGTTCACGTAAACACAGAATTTACATAGCACAGATTTCATGCCTCAAATACTAGCACGCTATGTCTAAGCTGTTAACAAAAACTCTTTACATTATTGTATGCTTATCATTTTGGTTTCTATTTTCTAAACATACTATGTGCATCCTTCTACCTATGTATACAAGTGTCTAAATGTTGCCTCCATTAGCCAATCAAGTATGTCGTTATAAATTAATCTGGATTCAATCGAGTATGTACTATCTTTTTTTATTTAGTGTGCAAAATATAGTATTTAGCCTGCAAGCTTCTATGTGATTGTCCTGGATCAGATTGCATATGTACCATATATCTTGTATCATGTATGGATTCAATCAACTATGTACTAGATTATCTGTTTAGTGTGCAAAGTATGATATTCACCCTGTATGCTTATATGTGAGTGCCCTGAATCAAGATGCATATGTGACGTATATCTTGTATTATGTACTGGATTCAATCAAGTATGTACTATATTAATCCAATAGACGACATCCAAGCTGATCCAGGTTAGAGCAAAGATTAGAACAGAAGAAATAAGAAGAACGAAACAGTTCAGAGATGTACGAAGAAGAACGAAACAGCTCAGAGCTGTACAAATAAGAACGAAGAAGCTCAGAGCTGTCCTAGAAAGAAATAAGCAGCTCAGAGCTATACAGAGAAGAACGAAGTAGCTTAGAGTTGTACAAAGAAGAACGAAACAGCTCAGAGCTGTACAAAGAAGAACGAAGCAGCTCAGAGCTGTCCTAGAAAGAAAGAAACAGCTCAGAGCTATACAGAGAAAAACGAAAGGGCTTAGAGTTGTACAAAGAAGAACGTAACAACTTAGAGCTGAACTAAGAGAACTAAACAGCTCTGAGCTGTACAGAGAAGAACGAAACAGCTCAGAGCTGTACAAAGAAGAACGAAATAGCTCAGAGCTGTACAGAGAAGAACGAAACAACTTAGAGCTGAACTAAGAAGAACAAAATAACTCAAAGCTGTACAAAGAATTCGAAACAACTCAGAGCAGAACTAGAAAGAAAGAAGCAGCCCAGAGCCGTACAGAGAAGAACAAAATAGCTCATAGTTGTACAAAGAAGAACGAAGCGGATTAGAGGAATATCTGATTCATTTAACCAAAAGTGTACTCGATAAATATGAATATATCGTAATATATGCTTCATTTAACCAAAATTGTACTCGATACATGGGAATATATGCTTAATTTCATCAAATGTGTACTCGGTGAGCTGCTTCATTCTTCTTTTATAGCTCTGAGCTGCTTCGTTCTTCTTGTTAAAGCTCTGAGCTACTTCGTTCTTCCTAGTTCTGCTCTGGGCTGATCCGTATCTCTAATCTGTGAGTTGTTCGTCCTTCTTTGTTCAGCTCTAAGCTTTGATGCTATGATATGGTCTATGCTGCTCTAGATTAGACCTCTGAGCTGATCTTGACGATGTTCCGATCTGTTCTTCTTTCAGCTGAACTTCTCTAAGCTAATCCATGCTTCTAAGCTGATATTATTTTTCTCTGAACTGCACTCTTTGTTTATACAACATATTTCTTAAGCTCGCAGATCTTGTATGATCTGATCTTCTTCATCTCGCAGCTCTTGTCCGATCTGATCTGCTTCCATCTTAGACCTACGCACTCGTGTAGATCGTCAGAAACGTAATAACAAGTTTTGTGTTCATCAAAATCCAGATCAGATCTATTACACAGATCCAACAGTCAGGATCTATATTTTTAATAAGTTATTTTTATCTTGATGTGAGACATTCTGTAAGTGAGTTAAATATTCTTTTGTGTTTATAAATTTACAGCTCAAGGCCTTGAGATATGGATTATCTCCTATTATCATATATTTTTAGACAGAAGTTTTTGTTCAGCTGATGTTAAATGTACCTCGAGTTTTGGGGTCACCAATGTGTGTACGAAAGAAGATCTGATCTGTTACCCAGATCCAGCTTCTTCTTTGGAGTAAGATCATGGATAGTGGTGGGTGTTATGCTACGAATGAAGAGATTGCGCGATCGGTGGTGGTGGTGGTGGTGGTGGTGGTGGAAGGAATGTAAGGGATTGCGCAGATCGAGGGATTTGAAAATATGCAGGCTTCTGTTGAGGTTGAGGGTATAAATGTAAATTATATGGGATGGGGAGTGGAAAAAAATAAGATTGGATGACAGGGAGTGGAAACAAATAAGATTGGATGACAGGGAGTTGAAACAAAGAATTCTGACTCAGGGACTGAGCACAAAGTTTATTTATGATTTGGGAAATTTTTCACAATTTACCTATGAATAAAAGGGGCTCAGACCGTGTCCAGGGAATATGGTTTGCTTTTGGGGATTTATTCCCAATTAACCGTTAAATTTATTACCTTACTTTTATCACATGGTTTTGTAAGCTTTCACGTAATTGAAGATTTTTTTACCCTCGTGTCTAAAAGTATCGGTACCCAAAATTCAGGCAATGAATTTTTCAGGCCGGGTTCAGATAGTAAACATACCCGCTTTTTTTGTTTCCCGATCCGAAGAACTAAACCCGATAGATCCGATGCCCACTCCAAAAACCTTCTGGTATTTGTATTTTAAAAGGATGGAGCATTTGTATTGGTTGAAAGTCGAGCTCAGTCCTCACTCCTCAGCATTAATACTGATTACTTGATTCATTTGTAATTCTTAAATTTCTCTTCAAAGTCTTTAATGCTCCAGTGGTGTTAAAATACGGATTAGGATGATTTTGACTTAATTATTTAGTGCTGCAAAATTTCATCAACTTTATAGGACGTGGTGCAGGATAAAATATGATGTAGCCAAATTATCTCAACCGAGAGTTACCATCACGTCGGGACCTAAGCTATGTCATCGGGCGTTGGGCATTGGGGAATGAACGTTGTTTCTCCTTGGTGTCTGCAACCACAAATCATAGGTCAGAGGGCGCCGAAAGTGTGTCCGACGAAGCCCCTCCGATGCTTAATTCAGGCAGTGCACAGGAGAGAAAACGAGAGCAAAATATGTGTTGTAAGAGCAAGTGAGTGCAAGAATGAGTGTGTGTGGGATGAAGGAACATAGCTGGTATTTATAGAGGGCTAGACGGTGGAAAGGAGAATATCTCAACGAATATTCTCCATGATCCTCGGAATCCTCTCGCTAAATAAGGAAAGATGTATCGACCCAAGATTCTTCAAATAAGGAAAGACGTATTCGGACAGGATTCATTTGCAAAAAGAAAGACGTACCCCAACTGGACTCTTCATCACATCGAGATATTATCCTCTGGAAATACTCCCGAACTGATAGTTAGGCCTCGGGCAAATCCCGATCTTGGAGCGTGCCCTCGGGTGATCTACCGATCTTAGTAGCATAGGTCGGGCTTGGAGCATGCTGCTCGATCCTCGGGCTCCGAGGTGGTAATAGGGGGCATCAGGAGTATCCCCCGCCACGAGTCCTAGATGAAGGATTGAAGTATAGGATTGTCCGTGTCTTAGGTCGGGGCCCGAGGTAAAATTCCCGACCCTGAAGAAAACCATGAACCGCGCGATATCTTACCTCCACCGTTGATAAAGGGACACGTGGACGGCTGGATGGAGGTCGGGTTGTGTTTTCGGGAGAAAACCATAATCCGAGTGACAATGCATCCGAGCCGTTGACAAGATTCGAGCGTACGGTCAAGATTGAGGGGAACTGACGACCGAGGTGACCGTTGGAATTCCCGAGGTAATCTGGGCCGTTGTGAGTGTGAGATCGGACTGTCGTGATTCGCCCTGCTTTCCTATAAATATGCGACGATCTCCTCTCATTTCTCACTTTCATTTCTTGAGCGCACCGTTACTCTATCGAAATTTCCTCTCACTCCTGAGCAAGAATATCTGTTTTCCCGACCTCCTATCTTCAATCTCGTAAGTATATCTTCCTAAAATGACTTCATCCACTGAAAGTGTTGTTAGGAGCGTAGCTAACTCTATAGATAGTGTGCATGAGAGTCCCGAGGTCAAGGAGCCCTGGCTCCCCGACCAAGTCGAGATGGGGTCTTCTAGTCTTCCTTGGTACGAGGAGAAATTCTCCAACCTTAGGTTGTCCTACATCTCCCTCATCAAGGAGAAGGGGGGATGTTGGACAAGTTTGAGGTGGTCTTACCCCACTCCGATGAGAGGGCTCATCGCCGTCATCCTGGCTTCCATACCTTCTACATGAACCAGATAGATATGGGCCTTAAATTCCCGATCCCTAAGTTCATTTCCTCCTTGTGCCAACATATCAAGATTAGCCCGAGCCAGTTGGCTCCGAACTCCTACAGCTTCCTCCTAGCCCCGGCCATTCTCCTTCGCTACCACAACATCCCCCTCATCCCCTACGTCCTTATGCAATTAGTCCATATCAAAAGGCAAGGACCGGGGAAATTTTACCTGTCCCACAAGGGGGACCACACTTTTATTAAGGGGAACCCGAGCTCCCACAAGGGGTGGATGAGCAGGTTCTTCTATGTCAAGCGGGCCGGGAATAAGAGGAACCCTTGGAGGTGTGAGATGTCGTGATGGGATAACCTGTATACCTTCACACCTCAAACTCCCGAGCGGTCCCCGAACTTGGCCTCCTTCCTCGAAACCATGCGCGATAAAAGCTATAATGCCCTCGAGCTGATCAAGGAAGATCTCCTCTGCCTCTTTGGGTTTAGCAGGAAGGGGGTCGAGCTGGTAAGGGACCTCGGTACAGCCGTGTTTTGCCTTAGCCATGTCATCATACATATCCGAGCTCACGATTCGCCCGGACTAACATTTGCTTTGTTTCTTCCTCTTGCAGACGAGCGCATGGGAAAGGCTGCTATGCTGAAGGCTTGGGATGAAGTCGAGGAGGGCTCCTCGATGGCAGCCACGCCCCTGAAGAAGGCGGCGAAGAAGAGAAAGGCCTCCACCCCTGCCGAGAAGGAATCTCGGCGCCATAAGAAGAAGGGGGCCTCGAGCTTGGGGTCCCGATCAGCCCCCACCACTGAGACGTGCCAGGAGCCGACTCCCCCAGTCCAGACGATCGAGGAGCGTCCTGACCCGACACCCGTTGTCAACATTCCCGAGGCCTTCTCCCTGAAGATGGGGCCGACAAAGGAAGCGGGTCCTGGGCGAGTCCCTCCCCTTGACTTTTTCGAGGACTCGCTGGTGGTTTCCGCGTCTGGGGCCGTGGCCACAAGGTTCCTCTGCCACATTGCCCCGGACCGGGACATTGGTCGATTGTCGGGTGCCAGCATCTCGTCCAACCTCGCATCGGTACATTCACGATCTTCCCGAGCTTTTGCTTCCTGCTTATGTTAGCACCCTTACCCTTGATTCTTATGCAGGCCTTGGATTGGAAAGGTGAGGTGATAAAACGCCTCACTCGAGCCCAGCGAGAGACGAATGACCTCCGCCGGCACTTCGATGACATGACCGAGCACTGCACCCAGCTCGAGATGCGGCTGGCAGAGGTAGAGGCTCCTAGGGCCGATGACGAGCGGGCGGCTGAGGCGCGGAGGGCGGACCTTGAGACCCGAGGGCTGAGGCTGGAGGCAGAGAGGGCAGCCCTGATGGCCGAGAAGAGGGCTATGGTCAAAGAGAAGGAGAGTCTCGAGGCGAAGAAGGCGACGATGAGGTCGAAGCTCGATGAGACAAAGGCCCGAGCTGAGGAAGAGGCCGGGCGCCTGAGGAGCGAGGCTATCCACGCATCGGACCTCGGCAAGGAGGAATTCTTGAAGTCCTCCGAGTTCGACACCCTGTGTGCGAAGAAGGTTGTGTCCTACTTCAAAGTTGGCTTCGAGGGCTGTGTTGCTCAGTTCCGAGCCAACGACTATTCCGAGGAGGAGCACCCGGCCCCCTTTCTTGACGTGAAGAAGGCATTGATGGATATTCCCGACGAGGACGAAGAGGAGGCCGATGAGGAGGAGGAGGAAGAGGACGATGCCGACGCTACCCCCCCCCCCCCGCCCTCGAACTCCCCCAAGCCTTAGTTCTATTTAGCTTTTCCTCTGCGTTGTAAACTCCAACGTTTAATGCAATTCAATTTCTATTTCCTCTCTTTTTCCTGAGCTTTTAATTTGTTAAGTCAATACTTGAGAACGACTTGGGGTACCCCGACCATACCATCGTGTAACACATAACATGGGCCAACCCGAACCAACCAAGAGTTGAATAATCATGGGTATCGAACAAAGTAGCCCGAGCTCTCCTAATTGAATGAAAGCCATCAGGCGTTAGCATCTTTGAATTCATAATTGTCAAGGGCAAATCCCGAGCAGGGATGATGTTCGTCCACTCTAAATTACTTTACCGTAGGTTGGTTGTCAGGCCCCGTGCTAATTACTAACAATTAACACATAATAAGCGCATAAACACGGAAGCTTAAAATCAGGGCTTAAAAATTTTTCGAAATATTACGGGCCTGAACTTCAAATCATACATTCAAAATATTCACTACTCAAAATATGAGTTAACTCAAACTCATACAACAAGTAACCATAAAAATCAATTCAAAAGACAGATCCCCATATACATGATAACACGGGGCATCCCCCGGTTACACTCGTATCCGGTAGTCACCGCTCCGACGATAGCGTTGGACTTTTCGGGCACGACTCAACAGCCGGCCAGTCACAACGTGGCACCCAATCAGGTAATCAAATCAATCTGTAAATCAGGCTCAAGATGTATGCATGAATGCCATTCAATAGTCATGCTCAATACATAATATGCATAACGTAAAACAGTATACACATTCAATCAAAACAGTAACTGATTCACGTAAGCACATATCCATACTGCCACCGATATCACAGCATCGAATAATAGGCATGTTCAAGCTCAAACTGCTAAGAGCTGCTCAATTCGTACCTTTCTTCTTCAATTTACCTAACAGATTTCTCCTGGCTCAAATCACACAGCAGGACACTTCCTGGAAGCTGAAATCTGTTACAACATAGCTAATATCTTAGCTCAATTCAGCTACATAACACGCTAATCCTACGGCCAGAAGCATACTTCAATCTTACACTTCTACGCAGGCATTAACTATTTAAAACCGAGCTCAAACCACAAGAATTGCTCACCCAAAAGCTCACGCTAGCAGAAGAACGCAAGCACAGACTGCTCTCAAAAGCTTCGAAGTCCAGCAGCTTCGCGTTTCCACTTCCAGCGAAATTCAATCGTCTCAAAAGGGTAGCAAACGAAAGAGCTAAGCAAGGGGAATCCAGCGCCCCAAAGATCTCCAAAAACAAAGGCCGGATGCGATGGAATCTAGGGAAGAAATGTCTCGGTGAACAGTAGCTCGACGAGGGTTTGGAGAAGAAGAGATAAGATATATCTGGCTCAAAATAATTCTAAGTGTCGAACAACACTTCTATAAATACCTCTTCAACCTCGCCTGCTGATTCACTAAGATCCATCGAAGTGTTCAGCAGAAGTCTATCAGCAGCAATCTTCTCTTTTCTTTTCGTAAAATTCAGCAGCAACAACTAAACAACAATCGCACGAAAACCTTCAAAACGACACCGTTCCAACTTATCAAAACGACGCCGTAGCAAATACCAGCTGACAACAGCTCTCGCAAGCAAAACAACCAAGAGCTGATAACAGCTCTCTCTACAAAGCAATCTATCTGTTGGTCGCGAGAAAACACTCAAAACGACGACGCATCTACTAATTCAAACAACGTCATTTCATATACGTAAGCAAAGCTGCCAACAGCTGATCTCTAACACAAAGCTCCAAAACGCAGCGTTTCCACTTAATCAAACGACGCCGCTTCTCAACTCTCTTGCATAAGCGCGCCTGCTGATCAGCAGCAACCAACACAACGCAAACACTACCAGCAGTAAGGAATACGTCACGCCTACGTCATCATATCTATCGACAGCTCTAGCGACTAGTTCTCAAACCATATACTGATCGTTCCACACAAGCGCAACTGCTGAATTCAATAGTCAACACTCCAAAATGTTGACCAACACGTGTCACTTCCTCGCTCAATCTCACAATACGCGCAACGTCTGCCAGCAGAAACTTCAAACTTCAAAACCAAAACCAGCAGCTCTCCTTGCGTCACGCTGACGTCATCTATGCTGATTCAAAATTCACCAGCACGAGCTACAGTAACTTGCTGCTGCCAGTTTTCTCCAAAAATTAACGCGACGCTCACAAATTCAGCAGGAACCTCAAAAACACGTGATTAATTCCCAAATCAATCCAATTAATCACTAAACCA
The DNA here is from genome assembly GCA_001598015.1 of Dorcoceras hygrometricum. NCBI lineage: Eukaryota > Viridiplantae > Streptophyta > Magnoliopsida > Lamiales > Gesneriaceae > Dorcoceras > Dorcoceras hygrometricum. The sequence goes on from KQ995698.1 coordinate 13,516, forward strand.
AATTCTCAATCCTCACATTGGTTGCCCGAGCTGGTCGAGTCTTTCATGTTCGAGGGGAGTTGCCACCCGAGGAGGTGCCAGTGCGGAACTGGGCTTAAGTGTTCACGTATAAGAGATACGTGAGAAGAAGGTGGCCAGTGCGGAACTGGGCTTAAGTGCTCAGGTGGGGTTTCCATCCGAGGAGGTGCCAGTGCGGAACTGGGCTTTAATTGCCGAGATGGTCTGGCTCATGTGTTTGCGTAGAAGAGCAACGTGAGAAAGTTCCAGTGCGGAATTGGGCTTTAAGTGGTCAGGTGGGGTTGCCACCCGAGGAGGTGTCAGTGTGGAACTGGGCTTTAAGTGTCGAGCTGTTCGGGCTTATGTGTTTGCATAGAAGAGCTACGCGAGAAAGTGTCAGTGCAGAACTGGGCTTTAAGTGCTCGGGTGGGGTTGCCATCCGAGGCGTTTGATAGTAAAGACCATGAGTTGAGAAAAATAGCTTTTATTCTATAAAGTAGTCATTACAAGCGGTGGCCGAGCAAGTCCTCGACGTATTACAAAATGATAAAGAAGAAAAATCTAGGCATAGTACTTCCGGAGGTGAATAACATTCCAAGGCTGACGTCCTCTCTTCAATTGTGCATCCTCCAGATCATAAGCGGCAACTCCAGCTCTCTCGACCACTTTGTATGGCCCTTCGTACTTGGGATCCAACTTTCCTCGATCTCCCTGATAATGTATCCTCCACCAGACGAGGTCTCCCAGTTCATATCCGAGGCCGAACTCTCTTGTTATAAGCCTGCTCCATTCTCCTCTGATAGGCCGATAGGTGTATAGCGGCCCGAGCTCTTCTTTCCTCAAGATGATCCAACTCGAGGCCTTGTATTTCCCTATTATGCTCTGCATACTCCATGACCCGAAGACTATCCTGGCCGATCTCGGCTGGTAGAAGTGCTTCTTTACCATAGACCATGCAATAAGGCATTTCGCCAGTAGCTGCTTGGGTCGTCGTCCGATAAGCCCAGAGTACACTTGGTAGTTCATCCGCCCATCTTCCTCGGGCTGAGTCCAATCTTTCTTTGAGGGCTTGCACGATGGTTCGGTTAGTGACCTCTACTTGTCAATTGCTTTGAGGGTAGGCTACCGAGGTGAAGACCTGTTCGATCTTCAACTCTTGACACCAGGCCCGAACTTTTGCCCCACAGAACTGTCTCCCATTATCTGAAATAAGTCTTCGAGATATTCTAAAATGGCAGACGATATTCTTCCAGAGGAATCTCAATACCTCTGCCTCGGATATCTTTGCTAAGGGCTCTGCCTCCACCCACTTAGAGAAATAATCCACAGCAACCAGTAAGAACCTCCTCTGCCCCCCGGCTGACGGGAAAGATCCCACGATATCCATACCCCACTGATGAAACGGGCACGAGGAGATAATGGTCTTCAAGGGCTCGACAGGCTGCTTCTGTAGGTTAGCATGTTTCTGGTAACCTTGACAAGATCAGACAAGATTATTAGAGTCCTGCTGCATAGTAGGCCAGAAGAAACCAGCGAGTAGAGCTTTCCGAGCCAGAGCTACTGCCCCGAGATAATTTCCACAACACCCTTCATGAATTTCTCTCAATGCATACCGGGCCTCGTCGGGACCCAAGCACTTCAGTAGTGGCCGTGATAAAGACCTCTTATACAGTTGATCATCCAATATAACAAAGCACAGTGCTCGGCGTTTAATTTCTCGAGCGCGTCGAGGGTCATCGGTCACGACCCTTCGTAAAATATACTCCAGGATATCATGTCGCCAGTCTGAAGTAGGTACTCCCCCATGATTCTGCCCGACCTGATATACTTGTGACAATAGTTCCTTCCCCTGTATCTCATTTCCCGAGGATGGAGTGAGAGAGCTGGCCATCCTTGCGAGTTTATCTGCCTTCTCATTACTTTCCCGATGTATTTGCTCCAGAACAACCTCGAAAAATTTCTCCATTAACTTGTTCAGCGCCTCCGCATATGTAGCGCCCCAAAATCCATAGAACCACAAATGGATTAGCCTTTCTTTTCTAAGGGCTTTTTTGAGATTTTCGAGTATTCAGATTCTAGTTCAAATCTTATTTCTTTTCCTTTCAGATTTGAAGAAACGGCCAGAAGGTTCCGGAAGGATTTAGCCCAAGCACAAATATGAAATAATCCAGATATGTTTCCTTGCGAAAATAAAATGAGTTTTGGATGGGAGCTATGTTTTTTAATAAAATAATTTTAGTAAGTTTATAAATCAAAATAGTAGTAGGGAGCTTTTAACAAATACTTTAAAAATGACAAAGGAGTTGGCACGGGAGATATGCCTACTCAAGTATTTTTTTACCTACTACTCAATCATTCTCCCTTGTATAAAATGATTTACGTAAGACTCTGGATTCATTTTTGGTAGCAAGAAAGACTTTTAGTTCTTTCAAAATTAAGTAGTTTTTCCAGTGTGCTTGAGGAGACTTCCAGCCGCAATCATCTGCACGTTGCGATCTTTGTTCAGGCAAGTAAATTTGATTCTTGCTGCATCTGGAAAACATATATCTTTTCGTTGTTTTCTGTGTATGCTTGCCTGTTCAGTTTCATTTCAGCTTCAGTTAGTGTTTGAGTTTGAGCTATGGATTCACTGCTTTGATGCTTTAGTTTTGAGGAAACTCACCAGAAAGTTTAACCAGCAACGGTGTCTTTTAAAATATACTGAGTTGTACAGATTCCAGGTAAGAAAGCCAAGATAAGTCCTCGTTTTCCTAAGTACTGTGAAGATTCTGGACATTGAATCTAAACGGATAGGCAACGCTGGTTCGATCGGGAGCAAGTCCGATTTGATAAGCGAAGCTAGTTTGTTTGGGTTCTGTCTGAATCGAAGCAGTGTTTCGTGTTCATAGCCAAGTGTTTCTACGCGTAACATTGTCCTTAACCAAATCTGTTGTTGGGTTGCTTACAGTTGAGTAATCTACAAAATCTGAAACACTTGCTCCAAAGCTCCTGTTATCGTTCTCGCAATAAGATCTGTTTTCCCAGTCAAGTCTGTTTTCCAAAGAGATCTGTTTTCCCATTCAAGTCTGTTTTCCAGAGAGATCTGTTTTCCAGAGAGATCTGTTTTCCCAGTCAAGTCTATTTTCCAGAGAGATCTGTTTTCCTAGTCAAGTCTGTTTTAAAGAGAGATATGCTTTCCCAGAAATCTGATTACCTAGAACCACGTCTGTTTTGCACTCTTGTGTCGATTCATTCAGAGCTGGTCCGCAGCTCCGAGTCCAGCTGTACACTCAGTAGTGCTTTTTAAATAAATGAGTTTCATAGCAGTGAATCTACCAGATTTTAGAGATCGATTTTCAATCAAGAGCGAGTACAAAGCTATTTCAGTTAATAAAGTAATGTTCATATTTGAGGATTTATGGTACAGAAGACCCGATCAATCAAGGAAGGGACAGGATTACAGTAGGACCGTAATCCCTTCAAGGAAGGGACAAGATTATGGAAATATTGTAATCCCTTCACAAAGAGTTGCTGATCAGTTAACATGCTTCATGCACAAGGACCACCAAAGAGCCTCTAGACCATAAATCATCAAGTATAAGCAATTCAGATCCAAGTTGTTTTTCAGTAGCGAGATTTTCAGATTTCGATGTTTTACTCTATCTATGCATCCAGATTTCAGTTATGCCTGCATTTATGTGATTTTGTTACCTTCAGATTTTACTTGTTGAGCCCTTAGGCTTGTTGGCGCAGCGGCGGATCCGGATCCCATTCCCGGGGGTGCAGCGGAAGTTTCAAAAATTGCCCTGGAAACGTTCAATACATAACAAATAATGCACTAAAACATACATAGGATGTTTTAATGAAGGTTACCTTACTGGCGTCTAGGCGCCTGGCTCCGACCAGATTCACAGGGAAACTGACACTTCAAGGTTGGCGACGGTAGATCTCCTAATCCGGTCCACGACTGGAAACAGGACTCCTTCGTCAGTCTGCACTAGAAGAGCTGACGAATTTGACACGAACGGAATCTCCACGACAAGGTGATCGGAACAAGTCCGATCACGGCAAGCGACGGCGGCGCGGTGGCGGCCGAGAGAGGCATGGAGGAGAGGTGTGGGCGGCGCTTAGAGGCTAGGGTTTTGTATTGTGTAGTAGTCTCATACATCAACCCTAGGCCATACTATGTAGACTAGTGATGGGCTAAGACCGGCCCAATGGGCCTGGGTCAGGCCCAGGTCCATATGAACATTCGGTTCATTTCCATCACCGTGGCTTCATCATAACTCCGATCGACGATCTGATCGGACCAATCTACACAGTTTCTAAAATTGAGTATTATGATGTGAATTTGGACCACCTAGTCCAAAATTGCAGTTTAGCCCTTCAACTATGGGAAATCGCGATTTGACCCCTGTTGACTTTTAGGAAGTCGCACTCCCTAAATTCCTCCTCCTATGCTCAATACATTGAGCTCAATTTCCATGCGGGAATCGTGAATCCAGTACTTGTGTGACCCTCAATGGTTCAGGGATACAGCTAGCCGTGGGCTCACAACCATTGCGACTCCGAAATCACAATTTCGGACTTACCCATCGGATCATGGTAAAGCGCATAGCAACATCGCCCCATGATCCCCTAGGTATCACTGATAGTGCCTGCAAGAACCAGTCGCTCATGGTTAACGTACAGTACGGTCCTTTCAACACATATATCCCGATCAGATTAACGACCATTGGTAAATCGAGAGTCGCTAGAGATCCGATAACTATGCATACATCTCGGAGATCAAATAGTGATATAGCGAGTGTTACTAGGTAAATACATTTACCTAAAACACATCTAGTACTCTAGCCAGAGATTTATCACACTATTATCTGCTCAGATAGCATAGGATATCTACGCATAAAAGCGAGCGGTGAATCCTCGACAACGAAGCATCGACTCCTACATGCATCGGGACCTCACCCAATCCCGCCACCTAATGACCCCAAATGAGTCGGTAAACGGGTCAAAGTGAGGCACCTATCATGTAGAGTCTCAATGACGTTTCGAGTAGTGAGGACTAATCAGTACAACCAAGACCTCGGACTTATCCACTCGACAAATGGTAACCACTTGGAAAGTCCGAACGAGGGTAGTTCGATAGATCACCAGGTCACTATCCATCTGCATGCTCAGAACATCACAATGTTCCCTACCAATGAAACGTGGTACTTCACATCGCACATGCTAGTCTCAAGCTCGGGCGGCCTTATCCGCATTTTGACGACCCAATCGACTAGGAACGAGTTTAGAATACACAGTGACTATTAGATGTGTTTCATGATAGCCATCATATCCACTATCACATCTAACATACACTATGGTGCATTCTAGGTCTTTATCCAACACAATTGTTAACATTATAACATAATGAAAATAAATAATGCCATAAAAGAAATGCGAATTTCATAAATAAAGATCGTTATACAAAGAGTCAATAAAACCCACACGCCACAAGTTGGCTAGTTGGGCATTTACTCTAACAATCTCCCACTTGCCCTAAAGCCAACTACTCATCAGAAGCAGTCCCATTGTTTCGCGATGTTTTTCAAACAACGGTCCTGGCAAGGGCTTTGTAAGTGGATCAACAATGTTGTCTGCAGAGGCGACTCTCTTTACTGCTATGTCACCTCTAGCCACAATATCCCGAATTGTGTGGTATTTCCTCAGTATATGTTTGGATCTTTGGTGAGACCTAGGCTCCTTTGCTTGCGCAACGGAATCCGTGTTGTCGCAGTACACCGAGACTAGACCAACTCCATCAGGAATTACGCCCAACTCTTGGACGAAATTCCTTATCCAAACCGCCTCCTTAGCAGCAGCTGATGTTGCGATGTACTCAGCCTCCGTGGTTGAATCCGCGATGGTGTCTTGCTTGGAACTCTTCCAAGAGACAGCACCACCATTGAGCATGAATATAAATCCAGAGGTTGACTTCGAATCATCCACGTCACATTGGAAGCTAGAATCAGTGTAGCCTTCCAATTTCAGTTCACCATCCCCATAGACCATGAACATATTCTTAGTCCTTCGTAAGTACTTAAGAATATCTTTCACAGCCTTCCAATGCATTTGGCCGGGGTTGGCCTGGTAGCGGCTCGTGACACTCAGAGCATATGCAACATCCGGTCTAGTTGAGATCATGCCATACATAATACTACCTATTGCCGAGGTATATGGCACACGTGTCATACTCACTATCTCCTCATCAGTCTTCGGACACATGGACTTAGATAGAATGACCCCGTAGCACATAGGTAGGTGTCCTCTCTTGGACTCTTCCATAGAGAACCACTTAAGTATGGTACCGATGTAGGTAGCTTGGGTGAGTCCGAGCATCCTTTTCGATCTATCCCGATAGATCTGAATCCCAAGAATATAGGATGTTTCACCCATGTCCTTCATCGAGAATCTACTAGACAACCACACTTTAGTTGACTGCAACATTCCTACACCATTCCCAATGAGTAAAATGTCATCAAAATAAAGCACAAGGAATGTCACAGCATTCTTAACTACCTTCTTATACACGCATGACTCCTCGGGATTCTTGATGAAACCAAATTCCTTAATTATTTCATCGAATCTCAGGTTCCAACTTCTCGATGCTTGTTTGAGACCGTAGATCGATCTCTGAAGTTTGCATACTTTATGCTCACTTCCTACAGATGTGAAACCCTCAGGCTGCGTCATATAGATCTCTTCCTTAATTTTTCCATTAAGGAACGCAGTTTTCACATCCATTTGCCATATCTCATAGTCGTACCATGCGGCTATGGCAAGTAGTATTCTAATTGACTTGAACATTGCGACTGGTGAAAAGGTTTCATCATAGTCAACACCTTGCCTTTGAGTGTAATCTTTCGCGACCAGTCGTGCCTTGTAGGTCAGTACCTTACCATCAGGCCCGAGTTCTCTTGTATATCCATTTGCACCCAGTAGGAACAATTCCTTCGGGAGGATTAACAAGAGTCCAAACTTGGTTTGCATGCATAGAGTCAATCTCAGACTGCATTGCTTCAAGCCACAAATTAGAATCAGCATCGAAAATTGCCTCCTTGAAAGTTCTTGGATCACATCCAACAGTTTGATCACTTTGATCATCTTCAAGGAGGAAACCATATCTTTCAGGA
>KQ995698.1:61451-77769 GCA_001598015.1 Dorcoceras hygrometricum
CTACTCATTGGGAATGATGTAGGAATGCTGCAGTCAACTAAAGTATGGTTGTCTAGTAGATTCTCGATGAAGGACATGGGTGAAGCATCCTATATTCTTGGAATATAGATCTATCGGGATAGATCGAAAAGGATGCTCGGACTCATCCAAGCTACCTACATCGATACCATACTTAAGCGGTTCTCTATGGAAGAGTCCAAGAGAGGACACCTACCTATTTGCCACGGGGTCACTCTATCTAAGTTTATGTGTCCGAAGACTGATAAGGAGATAGAGAGTATGACACGTGTGCCATATGCCTTGGCAATAGGTAGTATTATGTATGGCATGATCTCAACTAGACCGAATGTCGCATATGCTCTGAGTGTCACGAGCCGCTACCAGGCCAACCCCGGCCAATTGCATTGGAAGGCTATGAAGGATATACTTAAGTACTTGCGAAGGACTAAGAATATGTTCATGGTCTATGGGGGTGGTGAACTGAAATTGGAAGGCTACACTGATTCTAGCTTCCAATGTGACGTGGATGATTTGAAGTCTACCTCTGGATTTGTATTCATGCTCAATGTTGGTGCTGTCTCTTGGAAGAGTTCCAAGCAAGACACCATCGCGGATTCAACCACTGAGGCTGAGTACATTGCAGCATCAGCTGCTGCTAAGGAGGTTGTTTGGATAAGGAATTGTGTCCAAGAGTTGGGTGTCATTCCTGATGGAGTTGGTCCAGTCCCGGTGTACTGCGACAACACGGGTGCCGTTGTGCAAGCAAAGGAGCCTAGGTCTAACCAAAGATCCAAACATATACTGAGGAAATACGACATAATCCGGGATATTGTGGCTAGAGGTGACATAGCAGTTGAGAGAGTCGCCTCTGCGGACAACATTGCTGATCCACTTATGAAGCCCTTGCCAGGACCGTTGTTTGAAAAACATCACGAAACAATGGGACTGCGTCTGATGAGTATTTGGCTATAGGGCAAGTGGGAGATTGTTAGAGTAGATGCCCAAATAGCCAACTTGTGGCATGTGGGTTTTATTGACTCTTGTATATGACAATCTTTATATATGTTATTCGCATTTCTTTATGGCATTCTTTATCTTCATTATGTTATATAATGTTAACAATTGCATTGGATAAAGACCTAGAATGCACCATAGTGTATGTTAGATATGATAGTGGATATGATGGCTATCATGAAACACATCTAATAGTCATTGTGCATTCTGAATTCGTTACTAGTCGATTGGGCCGTAAAAATGAGGATAAGGCCGCCCGAGCTTGAGACTAGCATCTGCGATGCGAAGTACCATGTTTCATTGGTAGGGAACATTGTGATGTTCTGAGCATGCAGATGGATAGTGACCTGATGATCTATCGAACTACCCTCGTTCGAACTTTCCAAGTGGTTACCATTTGTCGAGTGGATAAGTCCGAGGTCTTGGTTGTACTGATTAGTCCTCACTACTCGAAACATCATTGAGACTCTACATGATAGGCGCCTCACTTTGACCCGTTTGCCGACTCCCTTGGGGTCATTAGGCGGCAGGATTGGGTGAGATCCCGATGCATGTAGGAGTCGATGCTTCGTTGTCGAGGATTCACCGCTCGCCTTCATGCGTGGATATCCTATGCTATCTGAGGGGATAATAGTGTATAAAACTCTGGCCAGAGTACTGGATGTGTTTTAGGTAAATGTTACCTAGTTACACTCGTGATGTCACTATTCGATCTCCAAGATGTATGCATAGATATCGGATCTATAGCGACTCTCGATTTACCAATGGTCGTTGATCTGATCGGGATATATGTGTAGAAAGGACCGTACTGTACGCTAACCACGACCAACTGGTTCTTGCAGGCACTATCAGTGATATCTAGGGGATCATGGGGCGATGTTTCTAGGCGCTTTACCATGATCCGAAGGGCAAGTCCGAAATTGTGATTTCGGAGCCGCAATGGTTGTGTGCCCACGGCTAGCTGTATCCCTGAACCATTGAGGGTCACACAAGTACTGGATTCATGATTCCCGCACGGAAACTGAGCTTAATGTGTTGATCATAGGAAGAGGATTTTAGGGAGTGCGACTTCCTAAAAGTCAATAGGGGTCAAATTGCGATTTCCCAATGTTGAGGGGCAAAACTGTCATTTTGGACTAAGTAATCTGAAAAATTGTTTTCACATCATAATATTCAGTTTTGGAAACTGAGTCGATCGGTCCGATCTGATCGTCGATCGGAATTATGATGAAGCCACGGTGATGCAGATAAACCGAATGTTCATATATTGGACTTGGCCCGCCCCAGGTCCAATGGGCCGGTTCAAACCCATCATACCTATACTTAGTCTTGACCTAGGGCAACTAATGATGATTAGATCTCACAACCCTAGCCTCCAAGCTCCAAAAACCGCCGCCCCCTTCCTCTCAAACCTCACGCACGACCACCGCCCACCGCCGCACCTCCGCCGCGCCGCCGCCGTCCGTTTGTCGTGTGATCGGACTTTTTTCGATCACCGCGACGAGGAGATTCCGTCCGTGGAAAAATCCGTCAGATATTCTAGTGCATATTGACGGAGGAAGATTGATTCCGATCATGGACCTGATTGACGATCTGCCGCCGCCTACCGTTTGAAGTGCCGATTTCCTCGTGAAACTGGTCGGAGCCAGGCGCCTAGACGCCAGCAAGGTAGCAATTCGATAAACGCCCTATGAATGTTTATTGATTGTTTTTAATGTATTGAACGTTTCTCGGGGAAAAATTTTAACTTCCGCTGCGCCCCCGGGAAACGGGATCCGGATCCGCCATTGTATGCCAACAAGTTCCTCGCCTAGTCTCAGCCTTGAGGGCTCAATGCTGTTTGAGGAAAGGGGGAGTAGGGTTCCTAGTGAGTTTGTCCTCCCTAGTCGTTTCTAGTATACCCAACTTTTCGATGTGGAGGTGGTGAACGAGTTCCCAGAAGTGTTTCCAGAAGACATCAGTGGCTTACCTCCAGATAGAGAGATAGAATTTGCTATAGATTTAGTGCCTGGAGCAGCTCCGATTTCCAGACCTCCCTATAGGCTTGCTCCTGCAAAAATGAAAGAGCTGAAAGAACAAATTCAAGATCTGATAAGGGATTTATTCGACCTAGTACATCCCCGTGGGGAGCCCCAGTTCTGTTTGTTAAGAAGAAGGATGGGAGTTTCAGATTGTGTATAGACTACCGTGAGTTGAATAAGCTTACCGTTAAGAATAAGTACCCATTTGCCTAGGATTGAGGAATTGTTTGAACATTTGAAGGGAGCAGCAGTGTTCTCTAAGATAGATTTAAGATCTGGATACCATCAACTGAATATTAAATAGGCCGATGTATATAAGACATCTTTTAGGACCAGATATGGTCATTACGAGTTTCTAGTGATGCCTTTTGAATTAACTAATGCCCCATCTGCTTGTATGGATTTGATGAATAGAGTTTTCCAGCCATTTTTGGATCAATTTGTAATAGTGTTTATAGATGATATCTTAGTATATTCCAAGACCAGCTCCGAGCATGCCGCTCAGCTTCGAATAGTGTTACAAGTTTTGAAGGACAAGAGATTGTTTGCTAAGTTTAGCAAATGTGAGTTTTGGCTGGAGAAAGTTGCGTTCCTAGGTCACATCATTTCTAAGGATGGTTTAGAGGTTGACCCAGCTAAGGTAGGAGCTGTGCGAGACTGGCCTGTGCCTAGATTTGTTTCAGAAGTAAGGAGATTTTTGGGACTAGCTGGATATTACAGACGATTTATTCAAGGAATTTTCATAGACAGCAGTTCCGCTGACTTCATTGACTAAGAAACAAGTTAAATTGGAGTGGACCCCCAGTTTTCAGCAGAGTTTTGAGAAGTTGAAGCAAGCATTGATAGAAACTCCAGTTTTAACCATGCCTTCTGAGCAAGGGAATTTTGTGATCTTCACCGATGCTTCCAAGTTAGGATTAGGAGCTGATTTGATGTAGGATCGTAAGGTAATAGCATATGCCAGACAGCTGAAGAATCACGGGAAGAATTATCCCACGCATGATTTAGAGTTAGCAGCTGTGGTTTTCGCCCTTAAGATCTGGAGACATTATCTGTATGGGGAGAAGCGTGAGATATTTACCGATCATAAGAGTTTGAAATACTTCTTTACTCAGAAGAATTCAACATGAGATAGAGAAGATGGTTAGAGTTGGTCAAAGATTACGATTGTACTATTAGATACCACCCAGGAAAGGCCAACGTGGTGGCAGATGCTCTTAGCAGGAAATCAATAGGATTAGCCCAGCTTACTGTCCAGAGACCCTTAGCGTATGAGATTGAAAGTTTTGGACTAGAGCTGATTCCCAGTTATAGTACCGCAGTTCTAGCAGATCTCTCCGTTCGATCAAATCTGTTGGATCAGATTCGAGAATGACAACTGTTAGATGAGCAGTTGCAAAAGTGGGTTAAGCAAGATATAGAAAGAGGTAGTAATCTACTTCAGCAGGAGGAACTATCAGATACAAAGGTAGATTATGGGTTCCTAGTGTGAACAATTTGAGATCAGATCTGATGGCAGAAGCTCATACAGCTCCATATTCAGTGCATCCAGGGAGCACTAAGATGTACAAAGATCTTCAGAAGCTGTATTGGTGGCCAGGCATGAAACGCGATGTTGCCAGATTTGTTTCAGAATGCCTGACTTGTCAGTTGGTCAAAGCTGAGCATCAGAGGCCAGCTGGGATGCTAAAACCTCTGCCGATACCAGAATGGAAGTGGGAAAGTATTGCGATGGATTTTGTAGTTGGGTTACCCAGATCTGTCCAAAGATACAATTCAATATGGGTCATATTAGACCGACTAACCAAATCTGATCACTTCTTACCAGTTAAGACAACTTATGATGTGAGCAAATACGTTGAGTTGTATATGAGGGAGATAGTAAGACTCCATGGAATTCCATTATCGATCGTATCTGACAGAGATCCAAAGTTTATGTCAGCTTTCTGGAAGAGTTTACACAGAGCTTTAGGTACCAAGTTAACCTTTAGCACGGCTTTTCACCCCCAAACAGATGGTCAATCAGAAAGGGTGATTCAGATATTAGAAGATTTGCTTAGAGCTTGTATCTTCGATTTTTCAGAAAGCTGGGATTCAAGGCTGCCTTTGGTAGAATTCATGTACAACAATAGCTTCCAAGCATCCATTCAGATGGCCCCTTACGAAGCTCTCTATGGCAGAAAGTGTAGAACACCCATTCAATGGGATGAGATAGGAGAACGAGCTGGTTAGGGACCAGACTTAGTAGAACAGACTGCTGAAACTATTAAGAAAGTGAGAGATCGATTGAGAACCGCTCAAAGCAGGCAAAAGAGCTATGCTGACGACAGACGCCGCGAGTTGAGTTTCGAATCTGGAGACCATGTTTTCTTGAAGGTAGCACCGATGAAAGGCGAAATGATATTTGGGAAGAAGGGTAAGCTAAGCCAAGGTTCATTGGTCCATTCGAGATCTTGGACAAAGTAGGAACGTTGGCTTATAGACTAGCTTTACCACCACATCTATACTCGGTACATAATGTTTTTCACGTATCAGCTTTGAGGAGATATGTTCCCAACCCATCGCATGTTTTAAGCTATGAACCAATCCAACTGGCACCAGATTTGAGCTATGAGGAGCGACCAGAGAGGATTCTTCATAGAGAGAATAGAAAGTTAAGAAACCGAAGCATTCCAATGGTTAAGGTTCAGTGGTCTAACCAATTTGAGCGAGAAGCAACTTGGGAGACAGAAGAAGATATGCGTAGTCTCTACCCAGAGCTGTTTGGTAAGTAAATTTCGAGGACAAAATTTCGTTAAGGAGGGTAGAGTTGTAGCGCCCCAAAATTCATAGAACCACAAATTGATTAGCCTTTCTTTTTTAAGGGTTTTTTTGAGATTTTCGAGTATTCAGATTCTAGTTCAAATCTGATTTCTTTTCTTTTCATATTTGAAGCAACGGCAGAAGGTTCCGGAAGGATTTCGCCCAAGCACAAATCTAAAATAATCCAGATATGTTTCCTTTCGAAAATAAAAATGAGTTTTGGATGGGAGCTCTGTTTTTAATAAAATGATTGTAGTAAGTTTATAAATCAAAATAGTAGTAGGGAGCTTTTAACAAATTCTTTTGAAAGGACAAAGGAGTTGGCACGACAGCCATGCCTACTCAAGTATTTTTTTACCTACTACTCAATCATTCTCCCTTGTATAAAATGATTTATGTAAGACTCTGGATTCATTTTTGGTAGAAAGAAAGACTTTTAGTTCTTTCAAAGTTAAGTAGCTTTTCCAGTGTGCTTGAGGAGACTTCCAGCCGCAATCATCTGCACGTTGCGATCTTTGTTCAGGCAAGTAAATTTGATTCTTGCTGCATCTGGAAAACATATATCTTTTCGTCGTTTTCTGTGTATGCTTGCCTGTTCAGTTTCAGTTCAGCTTCAGTTAATGTTTGAGTTTGAGCTATGGATTCACTACTTTGATGCTTTAGTTTTGAGGAAACTCACCTGAAAGTTTAACCAGCAACGGTGTTTTTTAAAACTATACTGAGTTGTACAGATTCCAGGTAAGAAAGCCAAGATAAGTCCTCATTTTCCTAAGTACTGTGAAGATTCTGGACATTGAATCTAAACGGATAGGCAATGCTGGTTCGATCGGGATCAAGTTCCGATTTGATAAGCGAAGCTAGTTTTTTTAGGATCTGTCTGAGTCAAAGAAGTATTTCGTGTTCATAGCCAAGTGTTTCTACGCGTAACATTGTCCTTAACCAAATCTGTTGTTGGGTTGCTCACGGTTGAGTAATCTACAAAATCTGAAACACTTTCTCCAAAGCTCCTGTTATCGTTCTCGCACTGAGTCAAAGAAGTATTTCGTGTTCATAGCCAAGTGTTTCTACGCGTAACATTGTCCTTAACCAAATCTGTTGTTGGGTTGCTCACGGTTGAGTAATCTACAAAATCTGAAACACTTTCTCCAAAGCTCCTGTTATCGTTCTCGCAATAAGATCTGTTTTCCCAGTCAAGTCTGTTTTCCAGAGAGATCTGTTTTCCTAGTCAAGTCTGTTTTCCAGAGAGATCTGTTTTCCCAGTCAAGTCTGTTTTCCAGAGAGATCTGTTTTCCTAGTCAAGTCTGTTTTACCGAGAGATCTGTTTTCCCAGAAATCTGATTACCTAGAACCACGTTGTTTTCACTCTCGAGTCGATTCCTTCAGAGCTGGTCCTCAGCTCCGAGTCCAGCTGTACACTCAGTAGTGCTTTTTAAATAAAATGAGTTTCATAGTAGTGAATCTACCAGATTTTAGAGATCGATTTTCAATCAAGAGCGAGTACAAAGCTATTTCAGTTAAGAAAATAATGTTCAGATTTGAGGATTTATGGTACAGAGGACCCGATCAATCAAGGAAGGGACAGGATTACAGTAGGACCGTAATCCCTTCAAGGAAGGGACAAGATTACGGAAATATTGTAATCCCTTCACAAAGAGTTGCTGATCAGTTAACATGCTTCATGCACAAGGACCACCAGAGAGCCTCTAGACCATAATTCATTCAGTATAAGCAATTCAGATCCAAGTTGTTTTTCAGTAGCGAGATTTTCAGATTTCGATATTTTACTCTATCTATGTATCCAGATTTCAGTTATGCCTGCATTTATGTGATTTTGTTACCTTCAGATTTTACTTGTTGAGCCCTTAGGCTCACTAGTTTCCCCGATGCAGGTGAGGCAACTCTGGAGCAGGCGGGTGGTGCAAGTTGATTCAGATTCGAGGAATTGTGTTTGTCAACGGCCAGCGTTTCCACGTAGTTATAGCTTTTGTTGTTTTGGATCTTCGACGAACTGTATTAAGATCTGTTACAACAATAGTTAACTTATATAGAGTTCCAGTAGTTGTATTATCGAATTTTGCATTGTGAATCAAAAATCTGTTTTGTCAAATCTGTTTACTACTATTTACCGTTGGCGCCATCAATTTCGTTTCAGTGTTGTGTAAGGGAATACAGCTTACTTTATTCGAGTTTGGTCCTTCGACTTGTTTAAAATTTTAAATTTCACAAATTCCGTTGGCTTGCATGGGTTTGGGCGTCACAGCATACTTCACCATTCTGTCATTTTTTATGTAGAACTTCCCATTGCTCTGCTGAATAACCAACTGGGAGTCAAAATAAAGCACTACCCGAGTAATCCCCATGTTTTTTGCTGCTCGGAGCCCAATGAGCAAGGCCTCATACTCCGCTTCATTGTTGGAGGCCTTGAAGTCGAGATTTATCGCCAGACTTGTTTCTTCCCCCCAGGGGGACACCAAGACTACCCCGACGCCACTCCCCGACGAGCAAGAAGACCCGTCCACATAAACCTTCCACATTTCCTCTTGCTCAAGGTGCACGGTTTCTGCCAATAAATCTGTCAATGCTTGTGCTTTGATTTCTGCCCGAGGCTTAAACTGTATATCATATTCACTGAGCTCGGTAACCCATTTGACAAGTCTTTCGGAAGCATCGGGGTGAGAGACAATTTGCCCCAGTGCGCTGTTCATAAGTATGGTGATCGGGTGAGATAAGAAATAAGGCGTGAGATAAGAAATAAGGCCTGAGGCGTTGGGCTGTGATAACCAAGGCCAGGGCCAACTTCTTCTGTGTGGTATAATTCAGCTCGGACCCCTTCAGAGCATGACTCACAAAATATACAGGCTGATGCATCTATCCTTCCTCCCGAACTAAAACTGAGCTAGCTGCTTGCGGGGTGACGGCGAGATATACAAACAATGGTTCCCCGAGCTCGGGCTTATTAAGAATGGGCAGCCCCTTCAGATATTCCTTCAAATCTTGGAAAGACTTCTCTCTATGCTCATTCCATTCAAAATGCTTGGCTTTACGGAGTATCTTGAAGAAAGGGAGACTCCAGTCGGTCGATCTAGAGATGAATCGGGAGAGGGCAGCAATCCTCCCTGTCAGCCTCTGTACCTCTTGAATATTCCCAGGAGGACACATCGAAGCAAGAGCTCGTACCTTCTTCGGGTTAGCCTCAATTCCCCGAAGAGTGACAATATATCCCAAGAATTTTCCCGTCCGAGCTCCAAATATGCACTTGCCGGGGTTTAACTTAATCTGATAAGTCCGAAGAGTGTGGAAGGTCTGCTCCACATCAGATATGAAATTCTTCTCCTCCCGAGACTTCACCAAGATATCGTCGACATATACCTCGACGTTCTCCCGATCTGCTCTTTGAAAACTTTATTCATCAACCTCTGGTAGGTTGCCCCTGCATTCTTAAGCCCAAAGGGCATAACAACGTAGCAGAATGATCCATCTGCGGTAATAAAACTGACATTGCGCTGATCCTCTTCGGCCAGTGGGATTTGATGATAGCCCTGATAAGCATCCAAAAAGCTGAGCAGCTCGTGTCCCGAGGTGGAGTCGATGAGCTGATCAATCCGGGGAAGAAGATAACAGTCCTTGGGGCACGCCTTGTTCAGATCTCGGAAATCCACGCACATCCGCTATTTCCTGTTGCCTTAGGTACCAGGACAACATTAGATAACCAAGTAGGAAAGTGTACCTCTCTAATATGCCCGGCCTGCAGTAGGTCCCGACCTGGCTCCTAATCACTGCTTCCTTCTCGGGCCCGAAGTGTCTTCTTTTCTGAATAACTGATCGGGAGTTAGGGGAGACATTCAATCTATGCTCCATCACCTCGCGCCTTCAAATCGGATGGGGACCAGGCGAACACATCCTTGTTCCTCTCCAGGCATTGAATCAACTTACCCGGATATCCTCTGGAAGAGTATTAGCTATCTTTACAACCCCGGCAGGAGGAACGAGGACTACTTCTTCCTCCTCGTCCTCAGTAGTCAACTGAAAATCATCTCCGACCATGTTCACGCCTCTGTCTTCCTGAGCTCTAGGATAGTCATGGACCCGAGACTTAGCCACCTTCTGTTCCACTCTCACCTCTTCTATCCAAGCGAGGGAGGCAACTGAAAACTCCCATCGGCTGCAGAGAATGACCTGGGAACCCGAATAGAGGCGTATTCACAGGCTCCATACGATATTTCCCGAGGTCCATCTGATCTACTGCGCTCTTGAAGAATACATTAACCGAGCTCCCCGAATCCACAAAGATGCGGGTCACTTCATAGTTTGTAATCATTGCCCTAATAACCATGGCATCATTGTGTGCTTCAACATCCATGGGTAAGTCCTTGGGACCGAATGAGATAGTGGGCCCCGAGCGTCTCTTCTCCACCTCCATAGCTTCCATCCGACGACACCATGCCTTCCTCACCCGATTGGAGTCCCCATCAGTAGGTCCTCCTGAAATCATGTTGATAACGCCCCGAGGCTGGGGCGATCTCCGTGCTCCTTGGGGCGGGCCCCGATATTGGTTCCGAGGTGTCCTCTCTCGCCTTGAGGGCCTCTTATACTTGCACCATTTTTCTCCCCCTCGTGTCCTCTTCTCCCCCCGAGGCTGTCTATCCCCCACTAGCACGGCCGGCATTTCGGGGTTGCTTTGTATATTCGCTCCAACTCCTGATCCAAGAGTCGGCACTCTGTAGTGGCGTGGCCATAATCCCTGTGAATATCACAAAACTTGTCTGACCTGGGATTCCTCGGGGCCCCGTCACTCCCCCGAGGTCGCTGTACTACCTTCCGCTCATCACAAATCTCCAGAGCCCAAACCTTGCCCACCTTCAAGGGTGTTCGAGCAGTGAATTCTCCCAACATCAAAGGAGGTTCTGGCCTAGATGGCCTCGGATAGGGTCTCTCTGTCCGAGCATCCCGACCAGCCCGAGGTGGTAATCTCTGCTCATTCCTTCTCGAGTACTGTATCTCCTCCACATTAACATACTTCTCAGCTTTAGTAAGGAGCTCGTCAAATGTCTTCGGGGGCTTTTTGACCAAGGACTTGAAGAAATCACCCCCTCGCAACCCCTGGGTGAAAGCCCCGATCAGTAGATCCGGTGTAGCGAACGGAAACTCAATGATAGTTCTGTTAAAACGCTGGATATATTCCCGAAGACTCTCCTTCTCTTTCTGCTTCACCATACACCGATTCAGCGTAGTCATCGGCTGCTTCTTGCTACTAGAAAACTGATGCAGGAAGGCCTGACTAAAATCCTGGAAGCTCTTGATACTCCCTGTTGGCAGAAGATTGAACCACTGCTGTGCAGATCGGACCAGAGTAGTGAGAAAGACTCTGCACTTGATAGGATCAGCATACTGGTGGAGGAGTGCGGCGTTCTCAAACCGTGATAAGTGCTCCTCGGGATCTCCCATCCCTTCATACTCTCCTATATTTGGAAACTTGAAGTGTTGAGATAACTCGGCAGACAGGAACTCAGCAGAAAAGGGCACCTCCCGAGCAGGTTGGGGAGGAGGTGCCGAGCTTCTTTCCTCCCTCAGTCGTTCAACTTCCTCCCGAAGCTTCCAGATCTACTCAGACTGCTGATCGGGCGGCGTGTGTGATTCAGGTCTGTTTGCTAATATCTGAGCCACAGTAGTTGCTACCAATTCAGCTATCTGAGCCGCAGTAAGATTGGGGTTTTTCGACAAATGAGACATACTCTCTTTGCGGCTGGTTTCTCTAGTACCCTGAGCTCTGTGCCTCTTCGGTGTTGTCTTGTATTCTTTCTTCTACGATTCCCACAGACGGCGCCAATTGATGTAGCCAAATTATCTCAGCCGAGAGCTACTGTGAGGATTGAGATTCGAAAATTTGTGATTTTATCTGGTAATCAAGTTTGGTTTGGGATTAGTCACGGGAGTTATGGATTTTTGAATTTCAGATTTGGTTTAGAGTTGTTCAGGTTCGAGTCGCTAGACGCTATCGGGAGAAATCTGTGTTGAATTTGGAGTTGATGCGTTGAGTCTTTCGATAGAGATCTGATTCCAGTAAGTATTCAGATGTGAATACTCAGTTGAGGTGTTAGCGAGTGACATATGAGTAGTAGAAGCTGGTGCGGGAAGTGATGCGTCGTCGTTTCGCAATTTCAGATGTCTCGCTAGTGTATGGGATCTGTTCAGTGGCATGATCAGATGTCAACGTGGGTCAACGGTACTGTGTAGCGAGCGAATGTTGATGTGAAAGTTAGCGCAGATATTCCACGTGTTAGTCAACGTTTCTGAGTTGACAGCTAGTGTTAACGTTAGATTCTGATGAGAGATCTGGATGAGAGTGAGCAGCAGTGAGTGCTGAGATCTGTTTCATACGCGAGGTAGTGCGACGTCGTTTTGCTTGTGCGAGCACGAACCTTGGTACGTCGTCGTTTTGAGTAGTTACGCTTGTGTTTAGCGTTAGCATTGAGAACTCAGATTTGAGTTAACACTGGGATAAGATTTGAGGACTTGTGCCTTAGTACTAAGATCTGATGCAGAGATCTGTTTATGTCGGCGTTGACTTCCACTGTAGGCTTTGACTCGAAGATTTAAATGCAAGAGTTGATTAGCACTTATCCTATCCCGAACCCGACATTTTTTATCGTCTTCCCCAGTGAAACCCTCGATAGTTACTGTTCATCGAACACATTCTCCAATTTACCGTCGATTTCCGTCGTAGTTTGGAGCAAGGTGGGTGGCGCTGAACCTCGTCTCCCTTAGCCCTTTTGATTGTTACCAGTTAGGCGACCTGAGTCGACGCGTAGGAGGAGCAAGAAGGAATTTCAGTGTTTACGATAGTTGACCCGAGAGTTCTTTAGCTCGTTTGAGCTTCTGGGTAAGTGTTTTCTTACTGTTTCAAGCTTAGTTCTAGCTGTTAGAACCTGAGTTGGTAGGTAGAACCAGATATGAGTTCTGACCGTAGGCAGTAAGGTGTAGAAGTTCAGATTTGAGCTAAGTTATGAGATGTCTTCACAGATTTGAGCTCCCAAGAGATTTCTGCTGTGGTGGCCAAGACCCGCGGGGAAGTAGATTGTACAGGCTGAGGTCGTCGTGCCCTGGTGAGATCTGTTGAGGTAGAATCTAAGAATTGAGGTACGAATTGAGCTTCTGATTACAGCTTTGGCATAAGCGTATAGTGTTTTGAAGCATGAATGATGCTCTGTGGACTCTGTTTTGTGAGTATTGTGTTTTACGTGAACAGATGTGGCTCATACCTGAATTTATATGTTCTGTTTACGTGAATTATGCATGTTGAAATCAGATTTGAATTTCTTGGAATACATGCATACATATTGAGCCTATTGATTGATTGAGAACCCGAGAAAGAGCCACGTTGTGATCGACAGACAGATGTGTCAGTCTTGAAAGGTCCAACGCTATCATCGGAGTGGTGACCGACTGAGTCGTCGTATCTGAATACCACCGAGCTGTGATGGGTAATTGAGTGGCCTGCCCTGAAGATCACGGACCGATGATTTCCACCGGCTGATTGGCTCTGCGTGGTATAGAGGCTCGTCTTTGATTTGCCAGCTGACTCGTTGGCCTAGATTGACCGATTCTTTGACAGCCCTCATGCATTCATGTTTTGATATACTACATGTTTATAAGTTGATGTTGTCTTAGTGCTCTTCGTACTGAGGTTTGACCTCGTATTTCTTTTCCTGCTTTTGTGTTCTTTGGTATGTGTTGCCCATTGCAGGAGCTACAGGTAATCTGGCTGGGCAAAGTGGAGCTTCAGCTAGTAGATCCCCGTTTGGTTGAGTCCCGGTGTATTTATATTATGTATTTAACCAGGGAAGCCCTGAGTTTCTATGTATTTTGAGGATCTGTTATTTAAGTTTGATTGATTACCTGTTTGTGGTTGGATTTGAGTAAATCCTATTTTGAGTATATATTATTTTGAATGACGATTTTGGAGTTCAGGCCCATGTATTTCGAAAAAATTTTAAGCCATGTTTTTATGCTTCCGTGATTATGTGCTTTAATCTTGATCGATTAGCACAGGGCCTGATAGCTACCACCACGTCGGGACCTCAAGCTATGTCGTCGGGCGTCGGGCAATGGGGAATGAACGTTGTTTCTCCTTGGTGTCTGCAACCACAAATCACAGGTCAGAGGGCGCCGGAAGTGTGTCCGGTGAAGCCCCTCCAATGCTTAAGTCAGACAGTGCACATGAGAGAAAACGAGAGCAAAATATGTGCTGTGAGAGCAAGTGAGTGCAAGAATGAGTGTGTGTGGGATGAAGGAACATACCTGATATTTATAGAGGGGCTAGGCGGTGGAAAGGAGAATATCTCAGCGAATATTCTCCGCGATCCTCGGGATCCTCTCGCTAAATAAGAAAAGATGTATCGATCCAGGATTCTTCAAATAAGGAAAGACGTATCCGGGCGGGATTCATTTGCAAAAGGAAAGACGTACCCAAACTGGACTCTTCATCACGTTGAGATACTGTCCTCGGGAAATACTCCCGAACTGATATTTAGGCCTCGGGCAAATCCCGATCTTGGAGCGCGTCCTCGGGTTATCTACCGATCTTAGTAGCGTAGGTCAGGCTTGGAGCATGCTGCTCGGTCCTCGGGCTCCGAGATGGTAATAGTGGGCATCAAAATAGTAGATGGATTGGGAAAAAAGGGGTGAAAGTTGCCTTCTAAATTCATTATCATTACATATTTCTCCTCTTCAAATCTAACCAAAAAGAATAAAGAACATTATGGCACACCCTCGAGGTCATCTTTAAATATATTCTAAAAAGCTTGAAATCAATCGAATATCTATCTTTTGAACTTTACCCTCGAAGAAGCAAAACTACTCAACAACCTAGACATTCTGCAAAACTCGAAAGGATCCGTGATCATCATCAAAATCAACACCAATAGACTTATACCCGAAAAGCACATACTCCGCAAATACTTGAAAAAGGTTGTAAGCTTGGGATTTAGAGGTTTCCGACAATGATAATAATTAGTACACACACTTCAAATGTATGTCATTGTTGGGACAAGTTTCCATTCCATACTCTTGAATCATGCCCACGTCAAGCTTATATTACACACATATAGTGTTTTGTTTATTCTAACATGAAATGGATCATTGAGGATTCAACAGTTATTTAGTGCATTCATTTTATAGAGGATGGAAGCATCAACTGCATCTCCCACTGATAGGAAAATCCAGCCATCTCCGATTTTATCCACAAACTTTGACGCCTTCATTTTGGTGATCACTTGCCACTTTGGATTTGTGACAGCCATCTGCAAATTAATATTTGACACAATTATTTACCACACGTAAAATTATGTACAATTTTATGTTCTACAATAATGTACGAGCATGTATATCGTGCCAATATTTACTAGTCCTACACTAAAAAGATAGGTCCTTGTTGGTGCTTCTAAATATGAGAAGAAATACTACACATTTCAACATATGTAATTCCTTGATTCAGTTTAGTTGTACTGTTATTTCATGCATTTATTTGAAGCTAACTATATTATAATTATTTAAATTTGAAGGTTATTTAAAAAGTATTTTAGATATGAGAGTTGTATTGTACCAATTTGTAAAGTTATAAATTTCTCACGCCTAATCACTATCTGCACAAATATGAAGTTAATCGTATTTAGGTAACACCATCTCGTATGAATATTGTTTGCAAAAATCATATCTTCTCTCATAAAATATTTCCAAACAGAATTATTTTTTTCATGATAGAAAATAGAGATTCATCATATATACATAAGTAATGTATTCCAAATTTTTGTGCATAATATCAAAGATGATACAAATCATCTTAAGCATGCCTATTATATTTATCCTTCAATATACTTCTTCAAGTAATTCTTTTGTATAAAAGTGAAGATTTTATATCGAAAAATAAGGATAACATGCTTACTTGTATCCCTCGAGAGATGAGTTCCCTATGGAGCTCTTCCAGAGCATGAATGGCGGAAGTGTCGATGTTCATCACATCTGCAGCCAAAGCATAATAAATATAATGACTTTTTAACACTTTCATTTAATCAAGGACTTTGATATTTACCTCCCTAGCTTATTAAATACAGGTAATGTGGATACAAAACAATCTGATACCAGGGTAAAAAAAACCTACTCGGGACCCGAGGAAAGAGCTGGTCGGGAACATGTCATCTCTACTCTGGTCGGGAACATGTCATCTCTACTCTGGTCGGGAACATGTCATCTCTGGCCTACTCAGGAACCTGTCATCCCTACTCTGGTCGGGAACCTGTGATCTCTACTCTGGTCGGGAACCTGTGATCTCTACTCTGGTCGGGAACCGTATAACTCATGATTAGTGCACTGACAAAGCTGCAAAACCCATCCCTGCGTACAGGTGTTAGGGTAGCGTACACGCAAGGTCTGCTCTGCCCATCCCTGCTCATGATTATTCAGGTAGTACAACACGCAACCCATTT
>KQ995698.1:102367-125949 GCA_001598015.1 Dorcoceras hygrometricum
TTTTTTTTCTCAACCCTCATTACTGTTCACCGTGAGCTTCTCCGGCAGATTCCCGTCGTTTCCGGCCGTTGTTTTGGGCAATTGAGGTAGTGTTGGACTCCTCTCGTGAAGCTCTTCCTTTTCGTACCAGTTTTAGAAGCTGAAATTGGCTAGTTGAGGAACGAGAAGTTGCTGCCAGTTCGTGAATTTTGTAGTAGCAGGTAGAACTTCATTCCTCGCGTTGAGATCTTGTTTTCTAGCTTGTTTTAAGCTTCTTGCGCAGTTGTGGTAGTGGGAAACAGTGTTGGTTGAGTGTAGCTCCCAGCCGTGATTTTCTGCTAGATCCCTGAGTTATATGCTTATTGTTTAGCAGGCTTTTACCAGAGTCTTCGGGATTTCTAGCAGGGTTTTTGTGCTCAGTAGAAGGTACGGATTTGAGCTTATAAATTCCAGCATGGTGATGGCTTGGATATTTGCGAGATGGCTATCTGTTGGCTGCCCTGTGTTGTGCCTGTTGAGGCTATGGTTTGGGTTTGCCGTGTGTTATATGGTGTATGCTGCTGGTTTGGTTATTGTTGTGCATATGTTGGTATGTTCACATTCTTCCCGCATGTGCATACACGCAACTGCATCCCTTTTCAGCCGTTGTTGCCGTCTTTGTTGCTATGTTTTCTTACCAGGATGCGAGGGCGAGCGGCGATACCGCACTCTCATTCCCCTGCTGGGTTGAATTAGCCCCTATGCGCCGAGTGGCTAACTACCACAGTTCATAGGTTGAGCAACAGCAAGGGAGTTGTTTATTGCATCTGGTACTCGAGTGTTGTGTCCTGGCGAGTGGCTAACTACCACACTGGGAACACACCCTGTGGCCACTATTTTATTTTGTCAGATCCCGCTGAACTGTTGTTTCCCTTATCATGCATAGCATCTGCATTTTATTCTTGTTGTTACTTGCTGTTTTATGTTTGCTCTCCGTACTGGGGTTTAACCCCATGTCCCTCCGGGGCTTGGTTGTTTCTTTGTTGCTTTGTTTTCAGGAAACCCAGGTTCTACAGCTGGTCGTGGGTTTAACCCACCTGGTGGTGCCCCAGGAGGTGGCTAGCGTGTCCCAGTTGCATATAGCATACTTATATATATGTATCGGTTAGCCAGGGAGATGCCCTGTGCTTTGTTGTTGTACTCGTAGAGGAGTCTGATACATGTTTGGAATTATGTATGCTTTATTGTTGGTTGTTTTATGAATTGGGAAACTTATTTTAAGTATTGTTGTATTTTATATTATATGTTTAAACCGTCGGGCCTAAAAGCGAAAATTTTACCCACTTTTTGTTAGCTTCCGCATGTGTTTATCTGTTGTGATCACGAGGCCTGACAGAGCATATCACGATGGATTTTGTGGTTGGATTGCCCAGGATTCCCAGAGGGTTCACGGCTATATGGGTGATTATGGACAGACTCACCAAGTCAGCGCATTTCCTACCGGTGAAGACTACTTTCACCCTGACGCAGTACGTAGAGCTTTACATCCGAGAGGTGGTCAGACTGCATGTCATACCAGTCTCGATAGTTTCGGACAGAGACACCAGATTCACATCTGCCTTCTGGAGTAGCTTACATGCCGCCTTGGGGATGAGATTGTCGTTCAGTACAGCTTTTCATCCGCAAACTGACGGACAGTCAGAGAGGGTCATCCAGATTTTGGAGGATTTGCTGAGAGTCCGTGTGATTGATTTTCAGGGTACGTGGGACTCGAGACTGCCGCTGGTAGAGTTCACGTACAACAACAGCTTTCAGGCATCGATTGGGATGGCTCCGTATGAGGCGCTGTATGGTAGGAGATGCAGATCTCCCGTACACTAGGACGAGGTTGGCGAGAGAGTGCTCACTGGGCCGGAGTTAGTGCAGCAGACATCAGATGTTGTGACAAGGATTTGGGATAGGATGAGGACAGCCCAGAGTCGTCAGAAGAGTTATGCCGATCAGAGACGACGAGATCTGGAGCTAGCTGTGGGAGATCATGTGTTCGTGAGGATATCGCCCATGAAGGGCGTGATGCGCTTTGGCCGGAGAGGTAAGCTTAGCCCGAGGTTTATTAGGCCATTCGAGATTTTGGAGAGGGTTGGTACTCTGTCTTATCGAGTAGCGTTACCACCCAGTCTGTCGGCAGTGCATAATGTCTTCCGTATCTCGATGTTGTGGAAGTATATTTCGAACCCGTCTCATGTGTTGGATTTTGAGCCGCTCCAATTGGCACCAGATTTATCGTTCGAGGAGCGACCTGTGCAGACTCTAGCTAGGGAGGAGCGTAGGTTGAGAGCACGGAGTATTCCGATGGTCAAGGCCCGGTGGCAGAACCACTCGGAGGTTGAGGCTACCTGGGAGACCGATGCCGATATGCGGACGCGCTATCCGGAGTTATTCGGTACGTACTCAATTTCGGGGACGAAATTCCTATAAGGGGGGAGAGTTGTAACGCCTAGAATTTCCTGACTACGTAGAAATGAGTGCATGACTAGGGGGAAAATATTTTTAGATGATTACATGCCTTATTATGTGAATTATTTATGATTTTATGCTGCATGGTATGCATGTGTTATTTTCAGCCTTCTTGAGCTACGGACGCATGGACGAGATCAGGGTCGACCGGAATGAAAATAATTTGAGATTTTTAAGTTATGAGATTTTTAAGAATGAATTTATTTTATTTTAAGCAACAATTTTTGAAAATTATGATTTTTATAATTATTTTGGAGGGGAACCCGTTTTTCACCTATACGGGCTGGAATATTGAGTTTTTGGGTATTTTAAATTATGAGGAGGCCTAGATTTCAAAATTATGTAACCATTAAAGCCCAACTATGAGTTTGAAGCACCTTTTTAATTTAACTAGAGGGGAAAGCTTGTATTTTATTAATTATATCAATAGGGGTCATAGTAGTCACATTCATTATTTCTTAAACACAAAATCTACACTAAACCTATCCTCCTCTTCACTCACCAGCCGTCCCCCTCCTCCATTAACACACAAAAAATTTGAACCTTCCTCCATTGAAGAAGCTTGGCGATCCAAACCCGGTTGCATCCCGATCTCGCGTCTACAACGCCCGTACCTCGCAGATCTTCATCATCTACAAACCAGGCATGTGATATCAATATTTTTTCTCACCATTTAGACTATATTACACTGTTTTTAATGAATTATAGCATGTCATGTATGGGAATTATTGAGATCTATGATGGTTATTTTCGGATCATGCACACACCCCATTTTCTAACATGATTTTTTGATCCAAATCTTTGAAGCTTGGGTCCAGGAGTGTTCCAGGGGCTTAGGGGTGATCAGTAGTGGTTTTATGGTGGCCTTTAGGTACTGAAAAAGGGGCTGGTTCGAGCAAAAACCATGGCTGTATGTGAAGTGCACCTGGTGCGCCGCGCAGGGAGGGCAGCCATCTTCATGGCCTTCGCGCGCGCACTGTGAGCCATGGTTTGGACCATGGTTGGTCCCGTTGGAACCGGATGGACCTGGGGGTGGTTCAGCCGGAGGGTCTCTGGCCACGGTGGCCGGAGCAGAGAGCACGAACGCCGGAAAGTGGGCATCGCGCATGGAGTGAGCGGCGGCTCACGCGTGTGTAGGGCAACGGTTTGGGCCGGCGGTTCGATCAAACCGGTTTGGTTTTGTTGGATCGGTTTAGTTCATCGTGTCCCGAGTCAAATGTTTTAAAATAGGTCCATGTTATTTAATTATGGACCTGTTATTTTATTTATTATGTCAAATGTCCAATTTTAAATAAAATAGCCAGAAGGTCAAAATTGAGTCAAACCTTTTAAATAATTAAAGCTATGTTTAATTTTAAGTTTTAGTCAAAATTGGGGCCTTTCGTATTTTATTGGAGTCAAAAAGCGATTTTGATTTAATTTGGTCAAAATCGGTCTTTTGGTCAAAATTGGGTTTTGAAGTCAAAATTGATTTAAATTGATTTTAAAAGTCAAAATCGATTTTTAATAAGTCCAAATTGATTTCTAGGAGTCAAAATTGATTTTTATTAATCCCTTTTAGCCTTGATTTTTAGAAGTCTAAATTTAATTTAATTAGGAAAAAATATTTAAAAAGGGGTGAACATTCGTTTTATCGGCTAATTTTAGAGCGATGAGTAGTCTGGTGAGCCAGGCCCCGGAACCAATCCTTGACCGAAGTAGAAAAATGTAGAAGTCCGTAAATGTATATTTAATTATATATGTAGTATGCATGTACATAAATGTTTTAAAGGAAATAATTAATTATACATTACCGGGCTAAGCTTTTAAATTGCATGATTTTTACGAAATGCACACATCATGAAATTTTATGAAACGATCAGGCATGTCTTTTTGAGATAAAACCCAATGGATTGAAGTGATGTGGCAAATTTTTATGATGGAAGTTAGCCGGATAGCCGGGCCCGGGGATCCCTTGTTTTTAGGTATGATTATGAGCCTATGGATCATCGTGTGATATCGGGGTGAAGTGGAAATTTATAGGTTATAGGCGTGACATATAGGGATCCTCGTGTGATATCGGGGTGAATCATACCGCCACGTACGTTGATTATTACGACTGATCAGTCATAAGCCCGCTCACATTCACTGATACGACTCATACGTTTTTCATGTTATGATATGTCATGCCTTATGTATGCTTATGTTACGTATGTACGATATGAAATGTATGAAGAAATGTTTTAAGATCATGCACGTATTCATGTTTTAACGTTATTTAAATTACAAGTATGTGCTTGCATGCGATTTTATTAGTATGTACTTTGTTATGTATTACGATAGAGCATGCTGAACCTCTAGGCTCACTAGGTTTAAATGATGCAGGTGATGACCCTGCTGATGAGTTTACATCGACTGGCGATGAAGACATCTGAGCGCCTGTTGCAGCAGTACCCCTTGACCGCAGCAGTGTTATGTTGAGTTGTTACAGTTTGATGTTGGTTTAAAACATGTTATTTTCAGTATTTTGACGCAGTTGATTTTACTCGATTTTATTATGTTGGATGTTTTAACGATTTTAAATATTCCTTTATTTATGCTTAAAGTATTTTGAGAAAATGATTTAGAAATGCTTTTAAAGGAAACGGGACATACTTTACGTTTAAGTATTCCGCACATGTTTAAAAAAAAAATTCTAGAGTCTGGTTCGTTTCACTTCTTTACTTAGGGATTTTGTTAAAGTTTTTCAGAGTCCCTCTCTCAACCTATACCTTGATGCAACTGATTCAGATTAAGAGGTTAGGTCCTGGGAAATGTTACATTTCAATAAGACAAAGCTCGGGTTTATAGGCGGTAACCCGAGCTCTCATAAAGGGTGGATGAGCAGATATTTTTTCATTAAGCATATCTCGAGCAGGGAGAACCCGGTGGGCTGTAACATGTCGTGGCGAGATAACGCTTACACCTTATCACCTTCGACCCCCGAGCAGGAACCCGACCTGACCAAATTTCTTGAGATTATGAGCAAAAAGTGCTTCAATGCACAGGAGTGAATTAAGAAAGATCTCATGTGTCACTTTAGATTTAGTTGAAGGGGTCCAACTGGTCGGGGATATAGGTATCTACACTGTATTTTATACTGCCTTTACTAATTCAGATCTGATTTGTTAACCCGTGTTTTATCCTCGCAGGTGACAGGATGACGAAGGCTGAGATGATGGAGTCTCTAAAGGAGAGGAGATCCAACCCGGAAGGAACCTCCAGCTCCCGCTGCTCGAGCAAAAGGAAGAGTAAGGCCTCTTCGGAGGGAGGGGAGAGGCGAAAGAAACACCAACATGAGGAGAAAACACAGAGTCTGCTCGGGCAACAGTCCCCAATGACCCGGTGGGTGAGCTGTCAGGTATGGCCCATAAGGCCCCCGAGCAGACCGAGCAGCAATCCATCGAAGTGTCTTATGTGCTTCTGGATACCTCTATAATCTATTTTGTGGCTAAACCATCGGGCTCTGTCTCACTGGACTTCATTCGTCGCATGGTCCCCGACCAAGACTTCGACCTGGTGAGGAGAACTCCCTCATGAAGGTATGTATCAGTTCGAGGTTGTACCTATTTATTCCAACGTCCATGCTAACTATTATGTCTATGTAGGCCTTGGTATGGACTGGAGAGGCAGCTCGCCTCACCCAAGCGCATGATGAGGTCTTTATGATCATACCTGATGAAACAACTCGAGGAAGACGAGCTCAAAAGGACGGAGAAGAGGAGTCACTACTGCTCGAGCTGGAGGCGACCCGAGCTGAAGCCCAATCGTCCAAGGCCCAGGAACATACTCTCGAAACCCGACTTCAACATTCCGAGGAGGAGAACAAAACCCTTCAGGTCGAGGTAGAGAGGCTAAAAGGAGAGGTAGAAAACTATTGGAAGCTCGGGAAGGAGAAGTTCCTACTGTCCAAAGAGCCTGTGCTCAGGGAGAGCCTTAGTCTTCTTCGAGGAGGGTTTCAATGGATGCTTGGCCTAGTTCAGGGCCAACTACTATTCTGAAGAGGAGCATCCAGCTCTGTTCCTTGACGTGGAGCAGACTTTGGCAGACATGCCTGAAGAGTCTAAAGAAGGCAGCTCGAACCAAGAGGAGGCTCCCCCATCCTGATGTTTTTTCTTTTTGTTTTGTACTTATCTAAAGATTAATGAAATCAGCTATTCCCTTGTTACTTCTGTCTATTTTACTTCGAGCATTGTTGCATATGAATATCTGAATGGACTAACCCGAACAACCCATAATTATGTTAATATATATAAGGAATGCCGAGTAGGTTCTTTGAAGTAGCTTCGAGTGTCATAGAAAGATTTGTTAAGAAAGCGATACCTAGGGCACGTTTGTGAGTCAACAAGGGTTAGACTTATACGCCGAGCTGGTCGGATTTTTATACCAACCAGAGTTGGGCTTATGCACCGAACTGGTTATGACAACAAGAGTTGGGTTTACGTGCCGATATGGTCGGTCTTTTGTGCCAACAAGAGTTGGGTTTGCGTGCCGAGCTGATCGGACTTTTTATGCCAACAAGAGTTGGGCTTTTGTGCCGAGCTGGTCGGACTTTTGTGCCAACAAGAGTTGGGCTTATGTTTCGAGCTGATCGGGCTTTTGTGCCAATAATAGTTGGGCTTATATGCCTAGCTGGTGAAGCTTTTGTGCCAACGAGAGTTGGGTTTGCGTGCCGAGCTGGTCGGACTTTTTATGCCAACAAGAGTTGGGTTTACGTGCCGAGCTGGTCGGATTTAGTGTGTAATCAAGAAGGATTATTACTCGAAGTGTTGCCAAATCTTTCCAGAGAGAATGCTTTCATTCATGAAATAAGCTTTCTTACAAGGACAGAATTCAAGAGTAATATCTTCGAAGATGGATAATATTCCAGGACCTCTGAGTTCTTTTTCCTGATGCATCTTCTAAATAATACGCGACGAATTCCTGCCTTGCCCACTATTTTAAATGGCCCTTTGTACATAGGATCGAGCTTCCCTCGTCTCCTTGATATTGAATATTTTTCCAGACCAGGTCTCCTATCTGGTATCTTCAAGGTTGGACTCGTTTGTTATAGACTTGGATCATTCTCTTTTGATAAGCTGACAGTCATACCTCGGCTCGAGAACTTCTCTCCTCGAGATGGTCTAGCTCGAGGCTTCAGATTTCTTCATTGTCCTTACTGTATCCCGTAACCCTGAGGCTATCCCTGACCAATTTCAGCAGGTAAGAGGGCTTCGGTCCCATAGACCATGCAGTAGGGTGTTTCTCCGGTTCCTGTACGGACGGTAGTTCGGTAGGCCCATAACACACTAGGTAACTCGTTTACCCATTTTCCTTTATCCGAGCCCAATTGTGTCTTGAGAGCTTGTACAATAGAGCGATTGGTAACCTCTACTTGCCCGTTACTCTGAGGATAAGATACCGAGATGAAAATTTGCTCAATCTTTATCTCTTGAGACCATGCTCGCACCTTCCGTTATCTGATATAAGTCTTCGAGGAATTCCAAAACGACTGACAATGTTCTTCCACAAGAATTTAATACTTCCGCCTAAGATATTTTTTCCAACGGCTCGACTTCTACCCACTTGTAAAAGTAGTCTACTGCAACCAGCAAGAACTTTCTTTGTCCTCCTGCTGGGGGGAAGGGTCCTACAATATCGATGCCCCACTGGTCGAATGGACACGAGGACAGGACCGTTTTTAAGAGTTTGGCAGGCTGTTTTTGTAAATTGGCATGCCTCTGGCAGCCATGACAAGATCGAACAAGGACCAAGGCGTCCTTCTGCATGGTGGGCCAGAAAAAACCTGCGAGGAGAGCCTTCCTCGCCAAAGCTATGCTCCCGAGGTGGTTCCCATAGCATCCCTCGTGGATCTCTCTCAGTACATATTTAGCTTTCTCAAAGCCTAAACATTTAAGAGCGGTTTTGAGAAGGATCTTATGTATAATGTACCATTCAGCAGCGAAAAATGGAGAGCCCGGTGTTTGATTTGCCGAGCCTTTCGGGGATCCTCGGGTATGACCTGATGGGTGATATACTCATATATTTCATACCTCCAATCCGAGGTGGGTAGGCTTTCAGGACCTGTCTCGGCCTGGTAAATTTGTGATATCAGCTCTTGTCCCTGCACTTCTCGTCCCGAGGCTGGTTTGAGAGAACTGACCATCCGAGCCAGAACATCTGCTTTCTCATTCTCTTCTCGAGGTATCTACAAAAAAATAAGTTCAGCAAAATTCTCGGCCATCCGGCTCAGTGCTTCTGCATAATTAACCATATTTTCATTTTTCACTTCAAACTTGCCATTACACTGCTGAACCACCAATTGAGAATTAGATTATAGCAAAATCGAGCAATCCCCATGGTTTTGGCAGCTCGGAGTCCGATCAACAACGCCTCATACTCCACTTCATTGTTGAAGGCTTTGAAATCTAGAGTCACGGCCATACTTGTTTCTTCACCCCAAGGAGATATTATGATTATTCCGACATCGCTACCAGATGAGCAGGAATATCCATCCACATACAATTTCCATTGCTCTTCTAGCTCAAGATGGGTAGTTTCTGCTAGGAAATCAACTAAGGCCTGCCTCTTTATAGCCGTCCGAGGTCTGAATTGAAGATCATATTCGCTAAGTTTGGTGAACCACTTAACCAGCCTTCAGAAGGCATCGGGGTGATGAATGATCTGTCCTAACACACTGTTGGTGAGCACAACAATAGTATGAGAAAGCAAATAGGGCCTGAGGAGCCGAGCAGTGATAATAAAAAAAAGAGCTAATCTTTCGTGCGTTGTATAATTCACCTCGGCACCTTTGAGAGCATGGCTCACGAAATAAACAGGTCGGTGATTCTGCCCTTACTCCTGGACAAGAACCGAGCTAACAGCCTGCGGCGTGATTGCGAGGTATACATACAATGGCTCCCCCAGCTCGGGCTTATTTAGTATGGGTAATTCTTTCAAATACTCCTTCAATTCCTGAAAAGCTCTTTCACTCTGCTCATTCCATTCGAGATCTTCGCCTTGCAAAGTATTTTAAAGAAAGAGAGACTCCAATCAGCAGATCGGGAGATGAATCTGTACAATGTAGCTATTCCCCGGTTAACCTCTGGACATTCTGTATGTTTCAAGTGGAGCACATTGAGGCCAGTTTTGTACCTTCTCTGGATTGCCTTCAATTCCTCGTCGGGTAACCATATATCCTAAAAATTTTCCTGTCCGTGCTCCAAAAACGAATTTATTGGGGTTTAGCCTGATCTGATAATCTTGAAGCGTGCGAAAAATTTCTTCAACATTAGCTACAAAACTTTCCTTTACCCGTGATTTTATCAAGATATCATCCACATACATCTCAATGTTCCTCCCGATCTGATGTCTGAACACCTTATCAATTAGCCTTTGATAAGTTGCTCCTGCATTCTTCAACCCAAAAGGCTTGACGACATAACAGAATGTCCCATCTGTTGTGGCAAAACTGACTTTCCGCTGGTCTTTCTCAGCCAAGGGAATTTGGTGATACCCCTGATAGGAGTCCAGGACACTGAGAAATTCATGACCAGAAGTAGAATCAACAAGTTGATCAATCCTGGGGAGTGGGTAACAGTCCTTGGGGCAAGCTTTGTTCAGGTCTCGAAAATCCACACACATTATCCTTTTCCCCGCAGCGTTGGTACCAGTACCACATTGGACAACCAAGTAGGGAAATGCACCTCCATCACGTGCCCAGCTCGTAACAGGTCTTCGACCTGACTCCTGATCATCACATCTTTTTGGGGCCAAAGTGCCTTCTCTTCTGGATAATTGGTCGGTAATTCGGGAGACATTCAGCTTATGCTCCATGACCTCTCCTTTAACCCCTTTTAGATCGGAAGGGGACCAGGCAAACATATTTTGTTTTTCTCTAAGCATTGTATTAATTGAACCCGGACACCCTCCGGGAGAATTTTTCAATCTTCACAGTCCAAGTCGGGGGGACAAGGACAACCTCCTCCTCCTCCTCCTCATCTTCGATTGTCAATTGGAACTCTCTGTCGACCAAATTTACATTCTTGTCCACCCGAGCTCCTGGATAACCATGAGTCCGAGCTTTAGCAACTTTCTGCTCAACCCTGACCTCTTCCGCATAACACTTTCTCGTCATCTTTCGATCTCCAACTACTTCTCCCACAGTATCCCCTACCGAAAATTTAATTTTTTGATGCAAAGCCGAGGCACTGCCATGAATGCGGCCATAGCCGGTCTTCCCAAGATGACATTATAGGAAGAGGGCGCGTCTACTCTCGTAAACTCGACAACTCTGGTCTTCCTCTATTTTCCAGTTCCAAGTGAAAGAGGTGGATGAATTATTCCTACTTGTTGCAAGGAATGACCTATGAATCTGAACAGTGGTGTCTGCACAGGTTCTATGTGATACTCACCAAGGTCCATCTGGTCTACAGACCCCTTGAAAAATACATTAACCGAGCTTCCTGAATCAACAAATATACGGGCCACTTTGTAATGTGCAATCATTGCTAGGATGACCAGAGCGTCATTATGTGTCTTGACGTTTGCCGACAGATCCTCGGGTCCAAAGGATAGGGTGGGCCCCAAGTGTTTCTTTTCTATCCCCATGGTTTCCATCCACATGTGATACTCACCAAGGTCCATCTGGTCTACAGACCCCTTGAAAAATACATTAACCGAGCTTCCTGAATCAACAAATATACGGGCCACTTTGTAATGTGCAATCATTGCTAGGATGACCAGAGCGTCATTATGTGTCTTGACGTTTGCCGACAGATCCTCGGGTCCAAAGGATAGGGTGGGCCCCAAGTGTTTCTTTTCTATCCCCATGGTTTCCATCCACCGAGGCCTTGCTTTCCTTGCCCGATTAGAGTCTCCATCAGTGGGTCCTCCTGATATCATCTTGATGAAGCCCCGTGGCTGAGGAGATGGCTGTTCCTACTGAGGAAGGTTCGACTCCCCACCGCGAGGTGTGTTTCCCCGACACGATCTACTCTTATTCTATCTCCAGCGCTCTTCCTCCCGAGGCCTTTTCTCCGTTTTGTATGCGGCCTATTTCCTACCAATACTGCTCATACATCGGGATTGTTTTGAATAATTCGCTCCAATTCCTGATCCAGGTGCTGACATTCTGCAGCATTGTGACCATAGTCTCTGTGGAAATCACAGAACTTATCCGATTTTGGATTCCTCGGGGTCCCATCACTTCCCCAAGGTCACTGCACCACCTCTCTCTCGTCATAAATCTCCAAAGCCCTAGCTTTACTCATCCTCAAAGGTGTTCGAGCGACCAACTGCCCCAACAGCAGA
Organism: Dorcoceras hygrometricum; assembly: GCA_001598015.1. Classification (NCBI taxonomy): domain Eukaryota; kingdom Viridiplantae; phylum Streptophyta; class Magnoliopsida; order Lamiales; family Gesneriaceae; genus Dorcoceras; species Dorcoceras hygrometricum. The sequence continues at coordinate 114,152 of KQ995698.1, forward strand.
GGAGCTCCCTTACTAGATGACCTCGGTTGGGCTCTTTCCTCCCAAAAATCCTTACCAGGTCGAGATGCAATTATCTACGCATTACTCATTGTAGACTGTACTTCTTCCACATTGATGTATTTCTCGGCCTTAGTGGAGTTCGTCAAATGTTTTCAAAGGTTTCTTGACTAAGGATCTGAATAAATCACTCCCATGCAATCCCTGAGTAAATGCCCCAATCAGAAGATCAGGTGTAGTAGAGGGCACCTCTATGATAGTTCTATTGAAGCACCGAATGTATTCTCGAAGGCTCTCCTGCTCCTTCTGCTTCACATTAAAGAGTTTCAATGTCGTCATTGGCTGCTTCTTACTACTGGAAAACTGGTGGAGGAATTCTTGACTAAAATCTGAAAACTTTTTAATACTTTCGGCGGGCAAGAGATTGAACCTTTGTTGCGCTGATCAAAATAGTGTGGTCAAGAAGACCCGACACTTGATGGCATCAGCATACTGATGGAGGAGGGCAGCATTCTCGAACTGAGACAAGTGTTCTTCAAATTCACCCATCCCATCGTATTCTCCTACATTTGGGAATTTTAGGTGCTGAGGGAGCTCGGCCACTAACACCTCAGTGGAGAAGGGTACCTCCCGAGTTGGTGGAGGTGATGGTTCCATAGCCCTCGTTTCCCTCAAGCGGGCAACCTCTTCTCGGAGTCCTATAATTTCTTCGGCTTGTTGATCAGGCGAGGGATTCGCCTCGGGTCGATTGGCCAAAATTTGTTCTACTGTGGCCTCCACCAACTAGGCTATCTGGGCGGCGGTAAGTGGAGGATTCTCGCATCCTTGGGAAATATTCTCAGTGCGACTTGTTTCTCCCGTTTCCTAAAGTCTACTTCTCCTAGGCGATATTTTATCTTCTTTTCTTCACGTTTCCCTCAGACGGAGCCAATTGATGTAACCAAATTTCGCTCGGCCAATGAGCTACCGCCACATGAGACTCATCAGGTCGGGAGGTCGGTTGGTCAGTTCTCAGATTTCGGGCTAAACTTTCCCCACAATATCCTGCAAACACAAAAGCTGGTCAAAGGACGTCGGGTGGTATCCCGACGAAGGTCCTCCGATGCTTAAGTTAGAATGAGTGTTCGGGAGTAAAGAGTATATATAGAATAGAGAGAGTGAATTTTATGAATGAATAAAAGGAGGATCTACCTGGGTATTTATATGTAAGCAAAGTGGTTGGATGTGCTTGTCCGAGTAATTATGAATTGGAGTTGGCTCAATAGACCTGACATGTACCTCCACCTACCTTCTGTAGGTAGGGATGGTTTCTACCGTACTTTTCAGTGCATTATTAATGAGCTTATCCAAGAGGACCAAGTTGCTTATGTAGGTTCACTTATACAGATCAGACCAAAGTCCAGACCACTTGTTTTGACGTCAGGTCAGGAGGCTATGCCTGTCACAACCCGAGGTCCCGACGTGTCTGCTCAGCTAATGAGATGCTCTTGAGAACCGAGGTGACTAAGTGAGGTCAAGATGGACGGCTACTAGCGACATTCTTTAAAAGGAGCTCTTACCTCGGGTCCCGAGGTGGAATCTTTTAGTGGTATCAATATCCATATTAGACTTTCAAGATTCCGTCATACTATTCGTATCAGTTTGCAACTTATATAAACCAAATATATTATTTTAACTCAGACACCAGTTATAGGATTTTGATATGTTAGTCAAAATAATGTTTTAAGTATAACATATTATTAGTTTTTGGTGATAACAAAAATACAACTCGGAACATAACAGATCAAATCAAGACATACCTAAATACCCCGTTTAAAAAGATCATATCTGAGCAAAGCTGATTGAGGACAACTCAGATGAGAACAGAGCATAATGATGTAGTCACCAATTTGCAAGAGCAGTTCAGATCAAATTGAGAAGAGTAGCTTAGAAGATCATATTAACATAGGATATCAGTTCAAGATTAAACACATCAGTACAATTGTGAGGGGAAGATCAGATTAGAGTTTCGTTTCTTTGTCAGATCAAAGCTTAAGATGCATTGACTTGAGGATCATTTATAGTCATTGAACAACTCAGGAAAACAATCAGAATAATTCAGTTAGTAACGTACGAAAATTGCCTGTTTTTGAGCAAAAAGAATGTGCATTTAATGTGACGGTATGGAAAAATAACAAGAATTAAATAAACATTAGTTACATGAATACAAACATATTATGATTCACCCGACTAAGTCTAATGGTAACATTTATTATCATTTGAGTCCAAACACTATAAATAGGGGAAAAGTTTGAATTGAAGATCTCTCGGAATCTCCAACTTTCTCAATCTTTAGTGTTCTGGTTTTTGAAAATCATTTGAAGCTTACATATTCATAACAGTTTTCAGAATACTTTGCATTTAAATCATATTCATTTAGAGTTCATTTTAGCTAGAGTTGGAATAAGCTTAGGCTTGTAATTCATTGTATCAATCGTAAAGCTATAGAAATATTTGTAAGATAAAAGACTCGGTTAGATTATCAGCAGAATACGAGAAGTTCAGCTCGCGTGAGATCTGAGATATATTGTGTATTCTACTCAAATCTTCTAGTGGAACACCTTCTAGATTGGAAGAAGGGGGACTTAGAAGTATTGCTTCGAACTATTAGAAACAAATTTCATCTTTCAACTGATTCAAATTTATATTTTGATCAATGTTTAATTGAGTTGGTCCACATAAATATGTTTGCACCAAAAATATAAGCCCAAAGAGAGCCCAAACCTGTAGCAGCCCAAACCTATAGCCAAATAAACCCGGCCCAAATTGAAGGAAAAAGAAGCGCCAAACCAGTTACAGTAACGTGCAATATGGAGAAGATCGTGAGGTAATGTCCAAAGGAGTGGGCAAACTCCCCATGAGAAAATAAAAGAAATGAGAAACGGAGATAGAGGCATCCAACATCATTCAGCAAAAGCTATGCACAAATTCTCTGCACAAATCATCAATCAAAATTCCTAATTTCTCAATTATAATTGTTCATATTCAACGTTCAAGCTTTATTTTTATTAGTTCTGGTTTATTGTAAATTTTCTACATTTTGTTGGAAACACAAATCATGTAGGGATTTATTCATATGATTTTCAGTTTATTTCTTTTGTTTTTTGGTGTTATATTAGTTTAGGAGACTATTGGTCGAATTTAGTTCTCATTCTCGTTTGATTTTAGAATTTCGATTTTTTAAAAATTTTACACAAATTGGTGCTTGAAGCACCTGGCACGCCCAGAAATTTGCACAATATAACACAAACAAAATTTGACACGCCCGGTGGGACCGAGATATGCCGCCAAGAAGAAAAGAGCAAACTGATAAGAACAAAGAAGTCGACAGTATGCCGGAATTAGAAGAACTACCAGCTATAGATGAAGACATCAAGAGAGATCTGTTCAAAATATGGTGGACCGTATTGAAGGCCACTCCCATGGCCATGCAACGGCCAAACAGCCTACCGAACTACATGAAGAAATCCTATAAAAGAATACTGTTGACATGGAAGAGGCTTCCAAAATGATGGCTGAGGGAATCTTGGCTTATGTGAAGGCAGTGGTGAGCCATACTACCCAATCCACAAATCAGGGGAGTTTCCAACACAAAGGAATGGAACAAGGCGCGGGGAGTTCTAGAGCAGGCGAAACTCACCGCTCTATCCCAACTCCCCCAAGCCTGGAAGAAAGGTACACGCCCCCTCATCGGAGAGATGAAGCTGTTTTCCAGAGAAGCCCTGCAATGGTGAGAGGGAAAGGAAACGGAAACCCGAGACCCATCTCCAGCAGCCGTATAATGTGACTAACCCAATGAATCAACCTGGTCTATACGAAGAAGGTATGGGCTTCCCAGTTGGGAACACTGGAATCAATGCTGATAATGGAGCTTATGAAGCTCGGGGGGCACAATTTTACAATCATCCCCTCCAAAACAGGAATGCAAGTATGATTGATCTGGACATGGTGACAGAAACTGTACAGGAGTTGTATGGACCAGTGTTAAGGGTAATCGGTCGTCCTAAATTTCACAAACCATATCCAGAGATGATAGACCACAACAACCCTTATCCTAGAGGATATAAATTCCCAGATTTTAGCCTATTCTCTGGAAAATATGGGCAATCCATAGGGGAGCATATTGCCAGATTCACCATCAAGTGCGGGATGTTGGCAAATCTGGAGAGTTTCACAAACTTGAAACTCAGATTATTTCCTAATACACTCACAGGCACAACATTCACATGGTACACACTACTGCCAAGGAATTCTGCCCTTACCTGGCAAGAGATGGAACGACAATTTCATACTCAGTTTTATCACATCGAGCCTGAGGTATGTATCACTGATCTATCTAGAATTATCCAAAATAAAGGTGAATATGTGGATATGTTCATGGATAGGTTTAAAAAGATGAAAAATAGATGCAAAGTCTTCCTACTAGAAGCAGAATTCGTCAAAATGGCAGAGAAGGGGCTGGACATTGAATTGAAGAAGAAATTCCAAGGCATGGAGTTTAGAGACTTCTTTGAGTAATCTTATAAAGTAGCAGAGTATGAAGAGTTGTTAAAAGAGGAAATTTACAAGAAGAATACAACGATGGGCTCGTACTATCAGGACATAGAAGAGGTGGCCTTGGCGGAGCTTCGTACCAATGGATCGTGTATCTGTCCTTTACTCAAAAGAAATACTGGGGAGTCAGAAAAGGAAAATAACACAGTCCCTACCAAATACACGCAATACACTTTCGATATCTCTAAATCTGATGAGATATTTGATTATTTGGTAAAAGAAATTTTCATTACCTTTTCGCCAGATCATCGCGTACCTTCCAAAGAAGAAATCAAGGGACGTGAATACTGTAAGTATCATGATTCATACAACCATACTACAAAGTCATGTTGGGCTTTTCAAAATATTCTGCAGGAAAGAATCAATGAGGGAGTGCCGAAATTCCCGAAAAAACAAGATTTCATTGCTGTGGACAAAGACCCGTTCCCTCCAGTAGCATCTATAAATATGAATACGACAGATTTGAAAGAATTCTTGAATGACAGACAGGAAAGACGTGTGATGAATGAGAAAAGGGTCAGAGCCTATTGGATTCCAAAAGGACAGATGTTTGAAGCTTACAGAAATTATGGTGGGTCAACAGCAAAACATGTCCGAAGGGGGAGTCAAGGAAATGTTGGCAGGTCTATGGCCAGTCGGCCGAGGAACCAATACTTCCCTAGGAAAACAAGGTAAACTTACTATCCTGGCGAGGTGTATCATCGAATGTCATGGGTATACCAGAGGGAGGAAGAAAACTACTCCAGGAAGCAACCAACAAACACTCGTAAAACGAATGATCACCGTAACAGACATGAGCCTATTGGGAAAGCCCAAGAGTGAGAGAAACAGATTATCAAAGCAGACCAAGGTTCGTCCTTCCATCCAGTAATGGAGTTGATAATATTTGGAAGTTAGCCCGGCACAAGAAATTCCCTAAACTAATCACTAGAACGCAAAAAAGAAGAATGCTCAGGGAAAGAGCAGCCACTAAACGAGAAGTTTCTGGAAAAATTGTTACCAAGTCCAAATTCTGTAGAAAATCTACTGAAGACAAGGGTAGTGAAGACAGTGATGATCTGCTCAGTGGGGGCGATTTGCAGAGAAGTTTAAACTGTGGAATGGTGATGAAGAAAAAACAGTGAACCATAGATCAGAGAGCACGGATACAAAAGAGGCTGAAATCCCTGAAGGAAGTTCTGGTGTTATCATTGGGGAGGAACATCCAAGCAAGTCAAAAAAAGTGATATAGAGAAATCCACACCAGAAATGAGGAAACATATAAGACCATTGTATATTAAAGCTCATCTGCATGGAAAGCCAGTGTCGAGAGTCCTAATCGACAATGGCTCAGCAGTTAACGTTCTATCAATAAGAATACTGGGGAATTTGGGAAATAAAGAAGAAAATATTATACCAACAGAAGTTTGGGTGTCTGCTTTCACAGGAGAATCGACTAAAACCATCGGATTCTTCCCAGCCAATGTCACTATGGGGAGTTTATCTTCTCTATGTGTATTTTTCGTAGTAAACTCATCTGCTAATTTCCAAGCTTTATTGGGAAGGGGTTGGATCCATGCCAATCAATGTATCCCCTCTTCAATACAACAGTTTTTGTTATTCTGGAAGGGAGATGAAGTGAAAATTTTAGAGGCCGATTCACAGCCATTCCAAGCCAATACTAGCATTGTTGAAGCCCGGTACCATAATGGAGATTTCAGACATATAAAGATTCGGAGCTCAAACACCGAGGAGTTAAAGGCAGTATATATGGAAAGTTAAACTCCCAGCCCGATCCTTGATAAAATCCTCAAACCAACTGTCATTGTGTCTTATAGGCCAGTGATACAACCCATAGTGGAAGAGATTGATGATTAAGCTCAGCAAAGAAGAGAAAGAGGTAGCTACGGCCGCTATTCACAAATTACACGTGCAGCAAATGCTAGACAAATTTGAAGAATTGGGACACGAAGCATTCGGAACAGAAGTAATCCATGAAGAGGATAGTGATGAAGAGGGTAGACTCCAGCTGGATGATCTAATAATGACGCCAACTCAAATGGAGGATGGCGCATACGAAGTCCAAGATCCATTGGAAGACATAAAATTGGGGAGTCTAGATAACCTGAAGGTCATATTCTAAGAACACTGTTCGAAGGTGAGATTAATAGGAATTTGATAGATTTGTTAACGGATTTCGAAGATTGTTTCACCTGGACATACGAAGACATGCCTGGACTAGACCGGGGTTTGGTGGAGCACAGACTCCCTATCAAAAAATGAGGTCAATACATGGCCAAGAAATCTAACAACACCACCAACAGCAACTTCAACCATCTCCCAAAAAATCAAAGTCCACCACTGCACCAACACATCAAACAAAGCCACAACAATCATCCACACATACCACCAACAGAAAGTTAAAAATGCATAGAAGTGTATGCGGGGATGGGGTCTCGTTGAAGTGCAATGCACACAGATGGCTGATGGGAAAAAAATATGAGACCCCAATGCAATGCAAATCACACAAGTGGCACATAAAAGTTGCAGAGGTACCTTGGATGGGGATAGTACTACCAAGCTGACCTTACACACTGAAATTGACAATACCTACAAACTAAATATCCAAGGGTGAAAGATCATCACATGAGGAGGTAGACTACTTCGTAGAGCACACAAGACATCAAGGAATTGCAACGAGGACCACACTGCTAATATAATTCCTCAACATCAATAGTGAGATCATTTATGAGGCTACCTCGACGACCCTTAAAATCCCTAAAGACTTCTTCAGCAGTACATGGGTTGTACCATACATCCATTGTTTTCCTCTGTTCTTCTTCGTTCAAGCCCAGCTCGGCAAGATCGAATAAAAAATAATAGCGGAAATAAATCAACAGAAAGGAAATCTTAGCTTGGGAACAGACAGAGAGGCATACAGATTCATGGGTCTAGAAGGAAATGAATGGTGTGAGATAACTGCTGGCCATATTTCAATGGGTTCAAAATCCAGTTTTTGATGGGCTAGCAAAGGGAACGAAGAAAATTTCCGGACAATCCACAACAACTCAGCAATCTTCGAGACTACAAAAACCTTGGGACGATGAAGAGATAACCAGATTTAAAGTAGTATCCATCACACTCTTCCCATCAACACCAACAACTTGAACACGTCTACTACCATAAACTACGTATGTAACTTGAAAAGCTGAGTCACATGGAAAGCCTGTAGAACACATGGCATTCCCATCAAGCCTAACAAGATAAGCCCTTGGTACAACATCTCCACCATTTTTGTATCAACATCAAGTGGAGCTTCTTTACAGTTTAATCCCAGCCACTCCACAACCTTGAAGGACATAGGGAACTTTGGCGGAATCGGAGTATAGCGGCATACCAAAGCCGTGTTTGCAAAGAGCTAGATTCCCGGCATCAATGTTTCCTTCACGAAGTATCATCAGATCGTTCGGGCACCAGGCATGGTACTTCCCATCGTCTTCACCGCACAAGGTTTTCGTCAGCTAGTGTCAAATTGATCTCCATGCCTTCCATGTATGCAGAGTCTCTCTCCATAAATCAGGTAAGGAAATGAATTGATTGAGAATTGTGAAGCGAGGAGCTCTAATTTGTAGCCACAGATGAAACGAAGAAATTTAATTCTGAAATTGTGAGAGATATGGAGGCGATGAGGTGTAGAATAGGGATTAACGACGTACGGTGGTGGAAAGTGCAAAACTGTTGGTCGGTGATTCAAGGTGAACAGAGCGAGGGAATTTGGAGAAGGGATTCAGCGAGTCTGAAGAAGAAGCACGGGTGTAGTGTACTGCTGGGATTTTCCTGTTTCTCCCTCCCAAAAGACATGGTCCAATTCTGTGTTTGGACCTCACTGTGTGTAATGAAATGTGAAAATAGACTACAATACAAGCAATTGGCCCATTGGGCCAATGCTTGCTGGGGTATTTGTTTACACCAAAAATATAAGCCCAAAGAGAGCCCAAACCTGTAGCAATCCAAACCTATAGCCAAATAAACCCGACCCAAATTGAAGAAAAAAGAAGCGTCAAACCAGTTACAGTAATGTGCAATATGGAGAAGATCGTGAGGTAATGGCCAAAGGAGTGGGCAAACTCCATATGAGGAAATAAAAGAAATGAGAAAAAGATATAGAGGCATCCAACATCCTTCAGCAAAAGCTATGCTTTCTCTGCAAAAATTCTCTGCACAAAATCATCAATCGAATTTCCTAATTTCTCAATTAGAATTCTTCATATTCAACGTTCAAGCTTTATTTTTATTAGTTCTGATTTATTGTAAATTCCTACATTTGTTGAAAACACAAATCATGTCAGAGATTTATTCATATGAATTTCAGTTTATTTCTTTATGTTTTTTGGCGTTTTATTAGTTAGGATATTAGAACGGTCGAATTTAGTATTATTTTCGTTTGATTTTAGAAGTTAGATTTTTTACAAGTTTCACACAATTGGTGCTTGAAGCACCTAACACGCCCAACAATTTGCGTAATATAACACAAACAAAATATTTTTATTGGTCAAAATATCAATTTAGACTGGGATCAGCAGTCAACCAGTAACTTAGGTGACTTGCCAAAACCATTTTAAATGTACAAATTTTCAAGGAGCTTATTCATCCTCCCCTAAACTCCGTGCTATTTTATTAGCCGATCCTATCATAACGATTTACCAAGATTAATGGCCGCCATTATATTATAGTGCTTGATCCGGTTCCAGCTAGCATATTATTTATATTAACCTCAAATATTCATTCCATTCTATAATATATATCATATGATGAATTAAACTATATTTGAGTCCTACACAAATTCATGTGGGGATATTTTTATTTGGACTGTATATGAAATTTCTACCCAAAATAAGATACAACTTTCCTACCCATCACTCGCCATTTGGCTAACTGGGATGTTGTTCTCACAAATATGAAATATCGGAGCAAGATTTCCGCTCCCCACTCCTCAACTTTTCACCATTCAAAAGGTGGATTTATGTCACCTTTATCAATCATATCACCGAGCATGGACATGTCAAAGGTTGATTGCCACTTTTATCTATTATTATTTATTTATTTATAATTATAATTATTATTATTATTATTATTATTATTGATGGGTATGGGCCGAACCAGTGCTCTCCTAAACCCAAGTTCAGGCCCAACCCACAAAGATGATGGAGGCCCAATGGCCTGATAGCAAGTTATCCATGAAGTCACAAAGAAATGGGCCCGCTCAGATAAGGCCCATGAAACACTCAACGCTCTCTATAAATAGACAGCTCCACCTCATTTTGAAGGTACGTTCTGAATAAGCAGCAATTGGTTCTTGGACTGTTATATCTTTCGAGCAACCGCTGACTTGAGCGTCGGAGTGTCTTCGCCGCGAAACATCCCGGCGCCTCTGACTTTGCTTTGTGACGCAGGTAACAACCCACTCAAATCACTCATTGGAGCTCTCACAGGACCTCAATTTGTTCGCTGTGTCGTCAGATCGATCAATCCGATTTTAGGCAACATCAGCTTGGCGCCGTCTGTGGGAAAGTTACTTCGTCATTCGAGAATGCATACACAACCTCTAGCCTCTCGCGACGTGGATCAGAATGGTTGTTCGGATCCCAAGGCCCCAACGCAACCCGAGTTGCGACCCACTCAGGAGGCATTGGAAACGTTAATGGAGACCGCCACTCGAGCGGCGACTGCAGCAGTGAACCATTTCGTGGCCTCTCGCCAATACAGAACTACATCAAGTAGCTGCTCATTCACCAGAGATAGGGTGGAGCAGACTGATGAAGGCGAAAATTTACCAACTGAAGGAGTGATTGCAGTAATAACTGGGGGGCCAAAATGTGACGACTCAGGTAGCGCCAGGAAAGCCCTTGTACGGGCTACGAGGGGAGGCAATGAGGCTAACATGCACACCCCCCATCAGATGTTTGAATTAAGAGCAACTCAAGCGGACATATCCTTTAGAGGCAGAGATCTGGAGACCCCGAGTGACCCTCATGATGACGCGCTAGTCATTTCTGCCACAATTTCTAACTTTTGGGTTAAGAAAATTCTAGTGGATTCAGGAAGCTCGGTAGACATACTATTCTACGAGGCGTTTGCTAAACTAGGGATGAGCAACGTCCAATTAACGCAGGTGAACACGCCACTGGTCGGTTTCTCAGACGCAGTAGTGGAAGCTTTAGGGGAGATCGTTCTTCCTATCTCCCTGGGCTCACATCCCCAAAAGTACACTAGAATGATCAAGTTCTGGGTTGTCAACTCTCCATCAGCGTATAATGTGATACTGGGAAGACCAAGTCTCAATGCATTCCAAGCAATAGCATCAACTTACCACATGAAATTAAAGTTCCCGACCCCAAGCGGAATAGGGGAAGCCATCGGTGATAACCGTCTTGCGAAAGAGTGTCATGCGGTTACCTTGGAGAGGCCTGCCGAGAACAAAAGAAGACTGAGTCCAAGTGAGACTCCATTAGTACACATGAACAGCGAAAGGGGTAAGCACCCACCAGACAAAGATATTCGCATGATAGAGGGAGAACACGTGGACAAAAAGCGAATAATAGCCACTGAAACCCTCAAGCGCATCACACCTTCGGATGATCTAGCAAAGACCCTCAAAGTCGGAACAGAGCTGCCTCCCGACTTAGAAGGGAAACTGGAAGCCCTCCTCCGACGTAACATAGACGTATTCGCCTGGGGCGACGAAGCTCTCCCGGGCATCCCTCCTGAATATGCGCTCCACCATCTTCAAGTAGATCCGAGGTGGAGACCGGTGAAACAGAAAAGAGCATTTGGCATAGAGAAAAATCGACACATTGCTGCAGAGGTGGACAAATGTGACACCCGAACCCAACGGGGCCACGAGAATTGGGGTAAATAAAAATTTTCGAATAAAAGAAGGACTAAATGATAATTCGCTATAGGCTGTATTTCCTATAACTTGAAAGGAACAAAACAAACGACAAGCTCAAAGATCAGCAGGTACTTAAGTTGCGCGCTAACTGCTAAAAACATTTGCGGAAAAACAGTTTGTATTGATAATTGCAATTGCGATTACAACAGCTGCTATTCTAAGTAAATATACAACTGTTGATACTGATCTAATACAGTACATTCTATTCAAAACGATACAACTTAGACACGGAAAACGTAGGCCTTGGATAAACACAACGCCACCCATCTGCTGGTTT
>KQ995699.1:4019-25044 GCA_001598015.1 Dorcoceras hygrometricum
CTGTTGTCTGCTGATGGTTGCTACGGCGTCGTTTAGATTAGTTGGAGCGGTGTCGTTTTGTAGCGTTTTCGTGCGATTATTGTTTAGTCGTTGCTGCTGATTTTACGAAGGGAAAAGAGAGGATTGCTGCTGATAGACTTCTGCTGATTTCTTCGATAGATCTTGGTGAATCAGCAGGCGAGGTTTGAAGAGGTATTTATAGAAGTGTTGATCGACACTTAGAATTATTTTGAGCCAGATATATCTTATCTCTTCTTCTCCAAACCCTCGTCGAACTACTGTTCACCGTCACTTACTATCGCGATTTCCCGTTGATTCCGACCTCCGTTTTTAGAGTTCTTGGTAGCGTTGGAAACCTCTCGAGAAAACCTTTCTTTTCCTACCAATCTTGGAAGCTGTGTTGAGCTGGAGCGAAAACGCTAAACGGCTGAATTGAGCAGTAAGTTGCGCCGTGCGTTTCTATCCTTTGGGTGAGCTTTCTTTCGTTGGTTTGAGCTAAGATGTTAGGTATCTTTGGCAGATTTAAGCTTCTAGGAATTTTTGAAGGGTAATTGTCGAGGAAGCTTCAAAGGCAGTAAGCTTGGGTTGTTGCTGGACGTGTCTTTGTTGAGAATCTGTTAGGTAATTGAAGAGGAAAGGTACGATTGAGCAGCCCTTAGCAGTTGAATGTGAACATGGCTAGTTTTCAATGTTGTGAATTGCGGTTATGTGATTTACGTGGAACAGTTTGATGATTTGATTGAGCTTTTCATTCTGTTTGCACGTATTATGGATTGTATGCATTATGTATTGATATTGAATGGCATTCACGCATACATCTTGAGCCTGAATTGACAGATTGATTTGATTACCTGATTGGGTGCCACGTTGCGACTGGCCTACTGTTGAGTCGTGTCCGAAAAGTCCAATGCTATCGTCGGAGCGGTGACTACCGGATGCGAGTGTCTACCGCCGAGCTGTGATGGGCTGACGGGCCCCGATGATTTCCACCGGCTGATTGGCTGTGAGTGGTATAGAGGCTAGATTTGAGTTGCCAGTTGATTGACTGGTCTAGCTAACCGATTCCTTGTTAGCCCTCATGCATTCATAGCATTGATTTATAGCATGTTGCATGCTTATCTGCTTTGATAGCTCTTCGTACTGAGGCTTGACCTCGTATTTTGTTTCCTGCTTTGTCTTGCTGGGTCTGCGTGCCCATTTGCAGGAGCTTTAGGTAACCAAGATGGGCAGAGTGGAAGTTCAGCTGGTCGATCCCCGCGTCCTTGAGTCCCAGTCTATATATGATATGTATTGAACCGGGGAATGCCCCGTGTTATCTTGTATTGGGAATTTGTTTTGATTGAGATACTTGTTGTGTGGAATTGAATCAACTAGTATTTTATCATTGCTATTTTGAATGTATGATTTGAAGTTCAGGCCCATATTATTTCGAAAAAAAAAATTTTAAGCTTTGATTTTAAGCTTCCGTGATTATGCGCGTATTATGTGTTAATTGTTAATAATTAGCACGGGGCCTGACACAACGTGTTCCTATCACTGAATGATTATTAGGTCTAGGTACAAGTGTCCATACTTTATTGCGTTCAAATTGAATCCTCTTGCATAGCATCTATCCAGCTTGAGTCTGCTAAGGCTTCATCAATTACCTTAGGTTTCTATATGCGAAAGAAATGCAGCATCAAAATGATCATACTGAGATAGCTGGCCTCTTGTGCGAACAGGGGATTCGAAATTACCTATGACTTGCTCAGGTGGATGATTTCTATTCCACCGAAGATGAAGTCCAATGGGATTTGTTCTTTGTTGTTCCCCCTATATTGCTGGATGGTTTGCAACGACTGGATCAGCAGATGCCATTTGATGTTGAATAAAGTTAGTGTCTGCGTCTGCTTCCTGCTGGTAAGAAGTGCTTGCTGCTGATTGACAAGCAGGTGGTCTAGATGTGCTCCCAACTGGTTCACCAGATGGTGGACTCGCTATCAATTGAAGAGGACTCGCGACTGGTTGTCCAGCAGTTGGTCCTAATGCCGATTGATTATTGCTTGTGGCTGGTTGTCCAGCTGGTGATTCTAATGTTGATTGGTGTGTGCTCCCAGCTGGTGCAACTTCTGTTTTGAGCAGCATCTTGATTCTTTGTCGCTTCATTTCCATCAGCTTGTGCACTAGTAGGACACTGATCCTGCGGCTGATTTACGTTAGTTAAATCAATACCAGCTGGATTACCTGTCATGTCCTGTTGAACATTATTGTGCGTTATAACAACTGCTGGTTGTTCCCCCTCAGCTGATTGTCTTTGTGGCACGTCGTCGTCTGATTCTTCAAAACTTGTTGACTCCAGATGTGAACACAAATCGTGTAAGGTTGCAGCTGAATTTGACTTGAAGCTGGTTTCATCAAACACGACGTGTGCTGATTCCTCAACCGTTAAGCTTCGATTGTTGAACACTCGAAATTCTTTGCTCACTGCTGAATAGCCTAAAAAGATTCCTGCATCAGATTTAGGTTCAAAGTCAGTTAGATGCTTCTTACCATTGTATTCTGCCCAAAATTTTTGAAAAATACCGGAATATGCAATCATAGCTCTAGCAGCTTCTTTTAAAGTGCGGTTTCTCCTCTCAGCTAACCCGTTTTGCTGAGGATTTCTAGCTGCTGAAAGCTCATGCTTTATTCCCAAGTCCTCCAGGTAAGAAGTTAATTTAACATTTAGAAATTCAGTACCACGATCACTTCTTATCCGGTTGACTGATTTGTAATTTTGCAAACGTTTTAAAAGTCTTATCAGCTGGTCGACGGTTTCAGATTTTGCTTTTAAAAGCAACTATCATGTATATTTTGAAAAATCATCAACTACTGCTAGGGTGTAGGATGTTCCCCCTAAACTCGTGATTGAAATAGGACCAAAGAGATCCATATGCAAGAGCTCAAGGCAGCGGGTAGAACGTTTTCCGCCTTTATTTTTGAAAGTTGATTTTATTTGTTTTCCCAGCTGACAGGCTGCACAAATCTTATCCTTAGAAAAACTAATTTTTGGCAAGCCAGAAACCATATCATCTTCACTCAACTTGGCAAGTGTTTTGAAGTTTAAGTGATTCATTCTTTGGTGCCACAGCCAGCTCTTGGAAGAACCAGCTGCAAGACACAACTGTTCAGGTTCCAGCTGATCTGACCAGTCGATTATGTAGATATTCCCCGAACGTTTACCTACCAACACAGTCAGACCACTTGGACTCTGAACCGTGCATGTGTGTTGTTGAAACTGAACTGTGTAACCTTTATCACACAGCTGACTAATGCTAATCAGGTTGTACGTAAGATTATCAACAACTAGGACATCAGCAATAGAGATGTTACCGTGGATAAGCTTACCCTTACCCATAGTGTTACAGTAAGCGTTGTCGCCAAACACAATTTTTGCGCCTTTGTGTGGTTTGAAATTTGATAGCAGCTTTCTATTTCCAGTCATATGTCTTGCACATCCGCTATCCAGATACCACAATGTTGTTTCAGCTACTGCTTTGTACCTGTTATCCTGTAATCAAACAAGCAGCTTTTGGTACCCAATTTTACTTGGGTCCAGATTGGATTACCCCTTTCGGGACCCAGACTTGAATCGCTTTCACAATTTTCCCAGTTTTTGGATCCACGAAATTCTGTGCAAAATTGTGCGATCTATGGAGTTTTGATTTGACATTTTTACCAACAGGATCTCTTCTCGGCCAAGTCTTTTTCCAACCATATTTTTCCTTCCTAAAGTTACGCCGCTGCTGGTTTGGAACATAGGACTTGGAACCAGCTTTCGCTTTGTCCTTGTCCAATCTGTTCTTTAACCAGCTGGGCTTGGAACTCTCAGGCCTTTGATAGCCGATGCCATCTTTTCCTTTTCCTTCATGAATTGACTGGGAAGATTTTTGGTCATCATATCTTATCGACTCGCAACAATCATATATCACGTCAGCTTTGACAAAGCCCATTTTATTGAACTTGTCATACACCGGTTGTGACTGGGTACTTGTCTCTCCTTCACTGCTTTCGCTATTACTAAAACCTAAGCCAGTTCTATCATGTGCTGACTTTTGGATTTCTTGTAATTTGTGGAAAGCACGAGCTGATTGGGTCCAGGAGCTCATTTCTTTAGTTAACGTTTCAACTTCAGCCTTGAGCTCGCTGGACTCACTTCTCAACAATTCATTCTCTATTCTCAGCTTACTCAACTCAGTCTTTAAACTATCAGTATCCTCAAGCTCGTCAGAACTCGATTCTGCTGAACTATTTTTCAGACTTGCGTTTTCGGCCTTGATTTCCTCAAATGTGTGACAGCCATGAGACAATGAACTTCCTCCTGTTCACTGTCACTTGAAGAGGAACTGCTGCTGGATGACTCTGAATCGCTGTCTACCCAGCTCTTGGTGCTTTCCTCAGCAACAATACTTTCCGGTCATGTTTGCGGCTGGGTCTCTTGTTGTTGCTGGTCTTCATCCGCCTATCCTTTGATCGATCCTTGAATTTGTCCTTGGACTTTTCTTTGGACCTTTCAACAGTTCTTTCATCATCTTCCTCCTCTCATTTGTGTCGCTCATCCTTCTTGTTGTCTCGTCTGTATCTGTCATCTTTCCTGGTTCTGTTGCAATCAGCAGCAAAGTGACCTGGACGATCACAGTTATAGCATATCAGGTCAGATGCAACTTTATCAGATTTATTAAAATTATTGTAAGGATAGGAAGGGTGGAAGGATCTTCTCATGAATTTCCCAAACTTCTTGACGAAGAGGGACATGACGTCATCACTGAGCTGGTCAGCAGACTTGCTGGTGCTAGGAGAGCATGGTTTAGCAGTTGTAGCAGCAAGGGCTTTTGTCGGCTGGGAGGTGGAGGGTCCAGCTTCTGATCTTGTCTCCAACTCAACTCATATGCTTTCAAGTTGGCGAACAAATCATGCAGCTCTAGCTTGTTCAAGTCTTTTGACTCCCTCATGGCCATTGTCTTCACGTCCCATTCTTTGGGTAGCGCTCTCATGACCTTCAACGCCAACTCCCTGTTGTTGTATTTTTCCCAAACTATTGTTCTCAATCACCACAGCGCTAAATCTTTCGTCAAACTCGGCCATGGTCTTTCCATCCTTCATTTTGATCGCTTCATATTTCTGCTGGGCTACTGTTAGTTTGTTTTCTTTGGTTTCGTCATTGCCCTCGCAGATCTGGGTTAGCTTTTCCCAGATATCTTTTGCAGTAGTACAGTTCTTGATCTTGCTGAACATAGTCTTTTGACTCCTCATGGCCATTGTCTTCACGTCCCATTCTTTGGGTAGCGCTCTCATGACCTTTCAACGCCAACTCCCTGTTGTTGATTTTTTCCCAAACTATTGTTCTCAATCACCACAGCGCTAAATCTTTCGTCAAACTCGGCCATGGTCTTTCCATCCTTCATTTTGATCGCTTCATATTTCTGCTGGGCTACTGTTAGTTTGTTTTCTTTGGTTTCGTCATTGCCCTCGCAGATCTGGGTTAGCTTTTCCCAGATATCTTTTGCAGTAGTACAGTTCTTGATCTTGCTGAACATGTTCATGTCTTTGTCCAACGTCTTGAATAATATGTCCTTCTCCACATTGTCTAGATTCGCCTTTTTCTTATCCTCATTGGTATATTCGTGTCTGGCCTTCGGAAGAAACTGAGGCTCGCCACTTGTTACAGCAACCACTAGATGCAGTTGGAGGATGTTGGTTGAGTTGTTCCCAGTCCTCAGTTGCAGCAGCTGGAGGATGTTGGTTGAGTTGTTCCCAGTCCTCAGTTGCAGTGACCTGGATAGAGGTTGGTGGGTGGTTGTGTCCACTTGAAATTCCGTGCGACCTGGAGGGTGGTTTCCGCGCAGGTGCGACGATGAGCCACTCTATTTTCCACTGGGTGCGATCGGGTAGCTTTCGAGACTCGGTGATGTGTCACAGTTGTTGCTTCCTATCCGTTTGGCCCTCCGGTTGTTACCGATGTTCTTTGTACCGCTCATGAATTTGCACGACATGATACATTGCATGCTGTATCTGAATTGCTGTTTTATGCTGCTCTTCATACTGGGATTTGACAACGATGTCCCTCTGGGGCTGGTTTGTTTTGTTTGCCTACTTGTTGTTCAGGTTTCCCAGGTTATTCCGCTGGTCGTGGAGATGATCCAGCTGGAGATGCCCCAGGAGGTGTTTAGAGTGTCCCAGTTATGTATAGTATCTATTGCACCGGTATCGCCGCGGGTGGGATGTCCCGGGTGGTGCTTAGGCTTATATAGTTATTATTCTGTCTGTGATTTGTGGTTTTCAGCTGTTGTATTTGGCGTTGGGCAGTGTTTGTATTCGTTATAATGATACTATGTTATTTTGATTATGTGTTAACTCGGATTATTTTGAGTATGACAGTATTTTAAATTATGTTTTCTTCGTCAGGCCAAAAGCGAAAAATTTTTAGCCACTTTTTAAGTGCTTCCGCTATGTTTTGTGTGTTTTGACTCTGTGTTGTGCACGAGGCCTGACATTTTTGGTATCAGAGCTTAAACTGGGATAAGCTCGATTTCTTT
Source organism: Dorcoceras hygrometricum (assembly GCA_001598015.1). NCBI lineage: Eukaryota > Viridiplantae > Streptophyta > Magnoliopsida > Lamiales > Gesneriaceae > Dorcoceras > Dorcoceras hygrometricum. The sequence goes on from KQ995699.1 coordinate 10,574, forward strand.
GATCACATATGAGTCTAGGCACAGTAGTTGTTCTTTGGTTTGTGCTTGACTACTTGAATTACTTGCCTGTGTGCTTACCTTTGAGTGTCTTGTAGAGATGCCGCCTAGGAGAAGAGGTAGAGCTAGTAGGCAAGCGGCGGTTGGTTCGAGGACTCCGGTTAGTGCTGATAGAGAGGATGCCTCCCAACCGAGTGTTCCTTTGGATTTAGTGAGAGTCAGTCTTCAGCCTTTCTCGCTCTTGCTAATGTTGTCAACAGAGTGGTTGACCTTATGGAAAGCCTTGCAGTTGGACAGACTCGAGTGCAGCAGTCGACAGGACAAAGTGTGGATCCTGTGCCATCTAGAACGTAGTCCTCCCAGCCTTCTGTGGCACCGCAGCCTTTGAGTCGACAGAGGTTTAGACCAAGAGGAAGGCACTTTAAGAGATCCAGTTCGAGTTCTTCGAATTCTGGCGGTTCTAGTGGAGTGAGGCCGACTGCGTCTTTCTGTGGTCAGTGTGGGGGTAGGCATCGACCCTCTCAATGCATTGGAGTGCGAGGCACTTGCAACAATTGTGGTCAGGTTGGGCACTATGCTATAGTGTGTCCTACTTTGGGGCAGCTGGATTTGATTAGTAGTTCTTCGAGGCGACCGAATCGACCTTCTCCGTCCCAGCGATCAGAATTTCAGCCTTTAGAGACGTCTAGTGTTAGAGAGCTTTCTCTTTATTTGAGCAACCGGGACTTCAGCCAACTCAGGTGGATGCGACGATTGGGGAGCGAGATGATGTCTTGACCGGAGGAGATTGTACAGGTAGTTGTTCCTTGCTTGTTAACTCTGTGTGAGTTTAGTTGACACGTGGACATCGCACTCGCTTACGATTGTATTTGTTGTTTGGTGGTGCGTGAGGATGTTTCCGCCCCATCTTGTCTGTGTGATGTAGTGTCTTTGTTACTCCTTCCGATGGAGAAGTTGTCGCTCCGAGAGTGATGCTGAGTTAGGTTAGAAAGTTGTGAGCAAGTCCTGTTAGGGAAGTGGTTTGTTTTGGGAGTGTTTAGCTCCTCGTTGTTGAGAGGATAGCTGTTACTTGTTGAGCATTTCTCCCTGACGTGTTTCGGTTGAGATTTCCTTGATTCTCCTTGTAACCTTTAGTGTTGTGTTCATCCTCTTTGATTTCTTTGTCCGGACAGCAGAATTGTAGTATTTTTAACTCCCTTAATTTCTGTTGTCTGTGTTTCCAGCTGTTGAGTTGTTTTGCGAGTTGCTTGTATCCAGCTGTTGAAACCCGATTCGTTTAACTGTGCCTTGTTTAGGCTTTGGGTATTGATCTGTGATTACCAGGGTGTTGTTTTGGAGGACAAACGGGAATGTTGTGCCTTTTGTATCCCTGCTGGGTTCTGTTAGCCGCTATGAGCCGAGTGGTTAATTACCATAGTTCATGAGTTGGGAAACCGCAGGTTGAGTGATTTTTTTGCACCTAGTACCGTGCGTTGAGACGAGTGGGTAACTCCCATATGTTCACACCCTATGGCCACATCTGTTTGTTGATCTTTGTCTTTGATTATCGATTAGTCTTGAGTTGTTGAACTTCTGTGGACTCCCTGTTTCGGTTGTAGTCCCTCCCATTGCATTCTGCGAGGCATAGTTGCGTTACGGATTGTGGATACTTTGCTAGATGTGATGCCTCACCTTTGTCTTGGCGCTGGAGGTTACTGTGACTACCGTGGAGTTCTGGCGTGCATTTTAAGGTGGAGAGCGATTAGCGTGTTCTGTCTTCACTCAGTTCCGCTTGTTGGCGTGATATTGCTTTTGGCTGGAGTTAGTTTGAGATTTTAGATGTGAGTTTAGCGTCTGCCTGCGAGAGAGAATCTCGCTACTGATGATTTGTTGGAAGGCCCATCCAACAGTGCTAGTAGCGGTGAGTATCTCAAGATGCTTTTGAGCATTTGGTAGATTTGTAGAGTTTCCTTGTTGGCTCCGAGTGCCAGTTAGTGTGGACAGTAAAAGCATAATTGGCGGATTGTCTATATCAGCCCATTTTTCCTTGTGTTAGGGCTTATTCTAAGAAAAGCGTCTGCCTGCGAGAGAGAATCTCGCTACTGATGATTTGTTGGAAGGCCCATCCAACAGTGCTAGTAGCGGTGAGTATCTCAAGATGCTTTTGAGCATTTGGTAGATTTGTAGAGTTTCCTTGTTGGCTCCGAGTGCCAGTTAGTGTGGACAGTAAAAGCATAATTGGCGGATTGTCTATATCAGCCCATTTTTCCTTGTGTTAGGGCTTATTCTAAGAAACTGGCAAGAGGATTTGTGGCAGTTCTGTCATGAGATTGTCTAGTTTCTGGTGTCTGTAGTGGCTGGTAAGTAATCTAAGCTCTTGTTTCGAAGTTGGAAGAGTTCTCGATGTTTTTGGGTCTCGAGGAACTGCGAGTTTATCGTTTTTCCCTGATCAGATGCTGAGTCCGTGAGGCCATATCGAGGATTGGTAGAATTTTCGTGTGGAATTCGTGACCAAGCGATGTTCGGTATAACTTTATTTGATATTTTGTACGGTGAAAGTACAAATTTTGCTTGGTGACTAGAAGAAATTGTAAGACTTAGTGGTTTTCACGGAGGTTGTACAGTAGGTGGATGACCTAAGAGATCTGGTTCTGTCTCGAGCAAAGGTTGAGTGTGACTTTTTGACCAGATTTTTGCTTTCTCAGTGTGGAATTTTGGAACCTCAGTTGGGAACCGCATTTACTTTGCAAGTTTCTCTTTCTTAGATTATGCTGGATTTGAGATTTAGTGGTGAATTAGTTCTCAGATTCATCAGTATGTTTGGGTGTATTAGGTTAAATTGGATCTTTGGTGTGTGATTTACTGATGCCGGCTGTGTTGTTGTGGACACGTAGTGTGTTCTATGTGTTCAAGCCGAGGAAATTGCGAATCAGATCCTTCTTTGGTGATAAATACTGATGGAATGAGCGAGACTAGACCCTCAATTTGACTGTTTTAGCTAGCAAGGATATTTTGGAAGGTATATTTGAGAGACTGAATCGGATATGAGTGGAGCGTGTCCGCATCTATGTTGGAACAACCTTTCATCCTTGTGTTTTGTTTCTTTCAGATTCGAGTCTTGTTCCTACCCAGCTGGTAACTGGTTGTTCTTTTGTTGATCCCTCTTTGGCATTTTACGTTGTAACTTAGCCTTTGAGCATCAGCTGTTTTAAGTATCGCGGTGTTTTGCGATGAACTTCTTGTGGTGTGTGACCTTTTGGAGATCGCAGTAAGAACTGTTTCTGTTTTTAGTTTAGCAGTGCCAACATGAACTATTCTCCTTGCACGGCGTGTTTATGTTAAGGTGAATTTATAGAGCGAATGATTACGCTGGGTTGTGTTAAGCGTTGAGTCAGATTTCTGTAGTTATATGTCCGTTGTGATTCTCCAGCAGTTGGTTGCTTGTGGCTGTGCTCCTGGTTATCTTGAACTCTAGTTTAGTAGTCTCCTGGTTGAGAGTTGGAGTGCTTTTGGTTGTTTTGTGTATAACTGAACATTCTGGCGTAGGCCTTGTTTTATTCCAGAGTTGTCGCTTCGATTTCGAGTACGAAATCTTTTAAGGTGGAGAGAAATGTGAGATCCGGAAATTCGAATACGATTAATTGGTAGAGTTAATCGGATTTTAAGAATTCAGATTTGTGCATGGACAAATCTGGTTGTTCAGCTTTCAGTTGGAAGGCTTCGAATGTGTTTCTGGGTCAGATTTCATGGTTGGAACAATTTTGGAAAATTTGAGTATTTTCAAAATTCAGATCTCAGGATTTTGGTGAAGTCTGGTTGGTAATTTTCAGAGTTCTTCAAGAGATGTTGTGCTTTGAGTTACGGGTTTTCATTGTATGAAATCCATTTGAATTTGGAGTCCAATTGATGGATTTTTTGTGAGAAATCTGTTAGAGGGAGAAATCTGTTATAGCTAGTGTATTGAAGTTTGTTAGCGCGTATTTTTGTAGTGTTCATAGGTGAGATCTGTGTGGTTTTGTGGAGAGATCTGGTCGCTGGATGTTTGGATGGTTGCTGCATATTTGGTAGGCGAGGTGACGAAACGCCGTCGTTCCGTGAAGTCTGGATGGCTCGCGAGAGAGAGAGATCTGATGGCGTTAACGTATAGGTGTCTGCTCGCGCGTTTTTCTTTTGGATGCAGAACGACGCCGTTTAGACTTAGCGTTATTATGAGAAATATGTTCGTGGAAGAGATCTGGTATCGCTAGGCGCGAGAAGCTATACAACATCGTTTCCAGGTTCGTTTGTCTCGATTGGAGATGAAATCTGGTTGGTGGTGAATCGGATGTCAAAGCGGGTTAATGGGTGATAACGAATGTGAGATCTGTTGTAGCGGGTAAGCGATGCTACGTCGTTTAGATAAGTGGAGACGGCACCGTTTTGGGTCTAGCGCTAGATATCTGTTGGAGCGCTACGGGCAGATATGATGACGTGTCCAGATTTCTCTATTGGGTTCTACGACATCGTTTAGTGTTTACGTTCGTAGGGCGTTGAGGGATCTGTTAGTGGCGAGAGTTCTTGAGCAGATGTCAACGCTTTGCGTTGACCGGTTTTGCCTAGCGTTGTTAGTACCTGTTGCAAGCGCAAAGATCTGTTCTGCTAGTACGACATCGTTTTGCTTCAGTTAGCGAGACCCTCGATACGCTGTCGTTTTGATTGTTGTGCGTTGTTAGCGTGAACGCTGAGAATTCAGGTTTGTAGCATTGTTCCTTAGCGCAGGGATCTGATGTAGAGATATGTTGCCACCTGCGATTGACTTTAACAGTAGCGTTTGATTGGAGGATTTTAAATACCAGTGTTTGCGAACACTTAGCATATTTTTCCCCGATATTTCCTCTGTTCTTCCCCGATACACTTGAAACCCTTACTGTTCACCGTAGCCTATTTCCGTCAATTTCCGCCGTTTCCCGTCGTCGTTTGGAACGAAAAAGGTGGCGTTGGACTCCTCTTGAGTTCCTCTTTCGATTGCTGCTATCTAGGAGATTAAAGTCGACGTTGGAGAGAAGTGCGCAGAATCTGGATGTTCTACGCTTTTCGTGAGATCTAACCCGAGCGTCCGTTGGCTCTTCTGGACTCTTGGGTGAGTGTTTTCGACTAGTTTTCAGATGATTCTAGTTAGTTTAGCCAGCGTAGACTTGTAGAACCAGGCTTCGGTTCTTGGCCATAGACAGAGATGTTTGGAATTCAGTTTTTGAGCTGTTTTGACAGGTGCCTTCGCAGATTCGAGCTTCTGGGCAGACTTGTGAGTCTGCAGTGAGCTGTGAGGTATCGTAGTCGAGCAGGTAGTTGGTACCGTGCTTTGGAGGAATCTGCGTGAGGCAGTTGCCGTGTAGAGGTACGAATCGAGCTTGTATTACAGCTTTGAGATAGGCATGGGGATGTATTATGTGTTATATAGCTGTGCCGAGTGTTTGTGTAGAGGCAAGCTGTGTATATTATGCATGTCTATTGGCTGAACTATCTGGTGTATTACCTGCTGTTTGGTGATCTGTTGAGTTGCTATGCATGTGATTATTTGAATGCTTTGTTGTGTTTCTGGTATTACTGTACATGCATCATGTTAAGCACGTTACTACATCTGCATAGCATTTTGAGCCAATGGTTCCTTTGTTAGCCATGATATGTTGCTCTGTTGGAGCTTTTCCCTCGTGGTGCGGTGCGGTGTTGCATAACCACGATTGAGTGCAGCTGGAGGATGTTGGTTGAGTTGTTCCCAGTCCTCAGTTGCAGTGACCTGGATAGAGGTTGGTGGGTGGTTGTGTCCACTTGAAATTCCGTGCGACCTGGCGGGTGGCTTCCGCACAGGTACGACGATGAGCCACTCTATTTTCCACTGGGTGCGATCGGGTAGCTTCCGAGACTCGGTGATGTGTCACAGTTGTTGCTTCCTATCCGTTTGGCCCTCCGGTTGTTACGATGTTCTTTGTACCGCTCATGAATTTGCACGACATGATACATTGCATGCTGTATCTGAATTGCTGTTTTATGCTGCTCTTCGTACTGGGATTTGACCCCGATGTCCCTCTGGGGCTGGTTTGTTTTGTTTGCCTACTTGTTGTTCAGGTTTCCCAGGTTATTCCGCTGGTCGTGGAGATGATCCAGCAGGAGATGCCCCAGGAGGTGTTTAGAGTGTCCCAGTTATGTATAGTATCTATTGCACCGGTATCGCCGCGAGTGGGATGTCTCGGGTGGTGCTTAGGCTTATATATGATGGGGAACCGCGGCGTATCCGGATCACGCCTCCCGGCGAGGCAGCGGAAGAACAAAAATTGGCCGGGAGACGATCAATACAATTCAATAAACAACAGGCTATGACATTCATAGGGTGTTTAGATGACTACCTTGCTGGCAACTCGTGCCTGGCTCCGACCAACTTATCGAGGAAACCGGCACTTCACGGTAGATGGCGGTAGACTACGTCAATCAGGTCCACGACCGGATACAAGACTCCTTCGTCAGCCTGCACTAGAAGGCTTGATGAGATCGGCGCGGACGGATTCTCCTCGTCAAGTTGGCCGGAACGGCGGCGGCGTACACCGGCGGCGGCGGCGGCGTGAGGTTTGAGGAGAGGGGGGCGGTGCCTAGAGCTTAGGGTTAGGGTTAATTGTGTAGTATTGTTTGATAATTGAGTCTAAGTCTATATTAAATAGACTTAATGATGGACTTGGATCGGCCCAACGGGCCCGGGTCCAACGGATGAACATTCGGTTCATCCCCATCACCGTGACTTCATCGTAACTCCGATCGCCGATCAGATCGGTCCGATCGACTCAGTTTCCAAAACTGAATACTATGATCTGAAAAACCATTTTTCAGAACCGCAGTGCAAAATGACCGTTTTGCCCCTCAACAGCGGGAAATCACGATTTGACTCCTGTTGACTTTTAGGAAGTCGCACTCCCAAAAATCCTCTTCTCATGCTCAACACATTGAGCTGAGTATCCGTGCGGGAATCTCGAATCCAGTACTTGTGCGAACCTCAATGGTTCAGGGATACAGCTAGCCGTGGGCCCACAACCATTGTGGCTCCGGAATCACAATTCCGGACATGCCCATCGGATCATGGTAAGAGCGTCTAGCAACATCGCCCCATGATCCCATAGGTATCACTGATAGTGCCTGCAAGAACCAGTTGGTCGTGGTTAGCGTACAGTACGGTCCTTTCAATCCATATATCACGATCAGATCAACGACCATTGGTAAATCGAGAGTCGCTATAGATCCGATAGCTATGCATACATCTTGGAGATCGAATAGTGACATCGCCAGTGTAACTAGGTAAACCCATTTACCTAAAACACTTCTAGTACTCTAGCCAGAGATTTATACACTATTATCCCCTCAGATAGCATAGGATATCCACGCATGTCTGCGAGCGGTGAATCCTCTACAACGATGCATCGACTCCTACATGCATCGGGGTCTCACCCAATCCCGCCGCCTGATGACCCCAAGTGAGTCGGAAAACGAGTCAAAGTGAGACGCCTATCATGTAGAGTCTCAATGACGTTTCGAGTCGTGAGGACTAATCAGTACAACCAAGATCTCGGACTTATCCACTCGACAAATGGTAACTACTTGGAAAGTCCGAACGAGGGTAGTTCGATAGATCACCAGGTCACTATCTATCTGCATGCTCAGAACATCACAATGTTCCCTACCAATGAAACATGGTACTTCGCATCGCAGATACTAGTCTCTAGCTCGGGCGGCCTTATCCTCATTTTGACGGCCCAATCGACTAGGAACATGTTCAGAATACACAGTGACTATTAGATGTGTTTCATGATAGCCATCATACCCACTATCACATCTAACATACACTTTAGCGTATTCTAGGTCTTTACTCAACGCAATTGTTAATCATCATACAACACAATGAAAGTAAAGAATTTCATATAAATAAATGCGAATATCATATATAAAGATTGTTTCATACAAGAGTCTATAAACCCACACGCCACAAGTTGGCTAGTTGGGCATCTACTCTAACAATCTCCCACTTGTCCTAAAGCCAACTACTCATCAGACGCAGTCCCATTGTTTCGCGATGTTTTTCAAACAACGGTCCAGGCAAGGGCTTCGTAAATGGATCAGCAACGTTGTCCGTAGAGGCGGCTCTCTCAACTGCTATGTCACCTCTAGCCACAATATCCCTGATTATGTGGTATTTCCTCAGTATGTGTTTGGATCTTTGGTGAGACCTAGGCTCCTTTGCTTGCGCAACGGCACCCGTGTTGTCGCAGTACACCGGGACTGGACCAACTCCATTAGGAATGACGCCCAACTTTTGGACGAAATTCTTTATCCAAACGGCCTCCTTAACAGCAGCTGATGCTGCGATGTACTCAGCCTCAGTGGTTGAATCCGCGATGGTGTCTTGCTTGGAACTCTTCCAAGACACAGCACCATCATTGAGCATGAATACAAATCCAGAGGTTGATTTCGAATCATCCACGTCACACTAGAAGCTAGAATCAGTGTAGCCTTCCAGTTTCAGTTCACCACCCCCATAGACAATGAACATATTCTTAGTCCTTCGTAAGTACTTAAGAATATCCTTCACAGCCTTCCAATGCAATTGGCCGGGGTTGGCCTGGTAGCGGCTCGTGACATTCAGAGCATATGCGACATCCGGTCTAGTCGAGATCATGCCATACATAATACTATCTATTGCCGAGGCATATGGCACACGTGTCATACTCTCTATCTCCTAATCAGTCTTCGGACACATAGACTTAGATAGAGTGACCCCGTGGCACATAGGTAGGTGTCCTCTCTTGGACTCTTCCATAGAGAACCTCTTAAGTATGGTATCGAGGTAGGTAGCTTGGGTGAGTCCGAGCATCCGTTTAGATCTATCCCGATAGATCTGTATTCCAAGAACATAGGATGCTTCACCCATGTCCTTCATCGAAAATCTACTAGACAACCATACTTTAGTTGACTGCAGCATTCCTACATCATTCCCAATGAGTAGAATGTCATCAACATAAAGTACGAGGAATGTCACAGCGCTTTTAACTACCTTCTTGTATACACATGGCTCCTCGGGACTCTTGATGAAACCAAATTCCTTAATTATTTCATCGAATCTCAGGTTCCAACTTCGCGATGCTTGTTTGAGACCCTAGATCGATCTCTGAAGCTTGCATACCTTATGCTCGCTTCCAACAGATGTGAAACCCTCAGGCTGCGTCATATAGATCTCTTCCTTAATGTTTCCATTAAGGAACGCAGTTTTCACATCCATTTTCCATATCTCATAGTCGTACCATGCGGCTATGGCTAATAAGATTCTAAGTAACTTGAACATTGCGACTGGCGAGAAGGTTTCATCATAGTCAACACCTTGCCTTTGAGTGTAACCTTTCGCGACCAGTCGTGCCTTGTAGGTCATTACCTTACCATCAGGCCCAAGTTTCCTCTTGTATACCCATTTACATCCAATAGGAACAATTCCTTCGGGAGGATTAACAAGAGTCCAAACTTGGTTCGCATGCATTGAGTCAAACTCAGACTGCATTGCTTCAAGCCACAAATTAGAATCAGCATCGGAAATTGCCTCCTTGAAAGTTCTTGGATCAGATCCAACAACTTGATCACCTTGATCATCTTCAAGGAGAAAACCATATCTCTCAGGAGCCCTAGGAACCCTTTCGGATCTCCTAGGTGCGACCATTTCTGGTATTGGCTCTGGAGGTGCGGGAGACTCACCTGGTACTTCATTGGATCTCGAACCTCTTCGAGTTCTACTATTTTGCCTTTTCTATCAAGTAGAAATTCCCTTTCCATAAAGGTGGCATTCCTAGAAACAAACAATTTTGTTTCACTTGGATAGTAGAAGTAGTATCCAATGGAATTCTTTGGATACCCAATGAAGTAGCATAAGATGGATCTCGTATCCAGCTTATCTTCCACTGTCTACTTCACGTAAGCAGGACATCCCCAAAACCTCATGTATGAGTACTTGGGTGGTTTGCCCATCCAAATCTCATATGGGGTCTTATCCACTGCCTTGGTGTGAACATTGTTCAACAACATTACCGCCGTTTCGAGCGCATAGCCCCAAAACGAGGTAAGAAGTTCAGTGAAGCTCATCATAGATCGAACCATGTCCAACAAGGTCCGATTACGACGCTCCGCTACACCATTGAGCTGTGGTGTGGTCGGATGGGTCCACTTTGCAGAATCCCATTCTCTTTCAGATAGTCTTGAAATTCAGCACTTAAGTATTCACCACCTCGATCAGATCGAAGTACTTTAATACTTTTGCCTTGAATTCTTTGAACCTTTCAAAGGATTCAGACTTGTGCTTCATTAAGTACAAGTACCCATACCTTGAGTAATCGTTGGTAAAGGTTATGAAGTATGTGTGACCGTATTTAGTACCAATACTAAATGGGCCGCACACATCAGTATGGATCAAATCTAATAGGCCTTGAGCACGCTCACCCTTGCCCTTGAAGGGTTGCTTGGTCATCTTTCCCTTAAGACACGACTCACAAGTCGGTAGGGAGTTAATGTCTGACAGATCAAACATGTTACTCCTAACTAACTTGTTCATCCTACTTAGAGAAATATGACATAGCCTAGCGTGCCAAAGTTGTGCTGGGTTCAAGTTATCGTGTTTCCTTTTAATCGTTGTTGTATGTGCTTCGACATCGCGAGTTGGAACGTCTTTTAATTTTAAGGTGTATAAATCGTTTTTGCGTTCCCCAATTCCAATTAAACATTCATTCTTGTAAATATTGCAAATCGAATTAGCAAACATACAAGAATATCCATCACTATCAAGCATAGAAACAGAAATAATGTTCTTTATTAATTCGGGAACAAATAAAACGTTTCTCAGCAACAACTTAAAATCAGAAGACAGAAATAAATAAACATCTCCTATAGCTACTGCAGCAACTCTTGCTCCATTGCCAAGCCTCAAGTGGGTCTCACCCTCTCTAAGACTTCGGCTTCTTGTCATGACCTGCAAATCATTGCAGATATGAGATCCACATCCGGTATCAAGTACCCAAGAAGTCGAATTAAGAGACATATTTATTTCAATATAGAACATACCTTTCGCAGTTCGAAACTGCTCGAGGTACTCCTTGCAGTTCCTCCTCCAATGCCCAGCCTTGTGGCAGTGGTGGCAAACATCCTCAGACTTGTTCGATTTGGAAGCCTTTGCCTTTGGCTTCTTGGCGGACTTTTCCTCCTTCGCGGGAGCAGAACGCTTCTTGCTCTTGCGTCTGGGTCCCTTCTTCGCAGAGGAAGAGGAGCCCAGAAGGAGGACGGGTTTGTCCTTCTTTATGGTCCCTTCAAACACTACAAGCATGTTAACCACCTCTTCAAGGGTGGCTGCCAGCTTGTTCATGTTGAAGTTGACCACAAAGGGGTCAAATGCAGCGGGTAGCGAGAGGAGAAGTACATCCACCGACAGCTCGTGTGGAAGTGCAATATCAAGGCCCGACAGCTTTTCAACGAGCCCAATCATACGAACCCCATGCTCGCGGACCGAAGTCCCATCGCGCATGCGGCTTGTCATAAGCTCCTTGACAGTCGTGAACCTCTCATGTCGAGATTTCTCCCCGTAAAGTTCTTTGAGATGAAAAAGTATGTCAGCAGCATACTTTGTCTTCTCAAAGCGCCGTTGCATTTCGTTGAACATCGATGCCATCACATAGCATCGAGCTTTAACCTCGTCGTCCCACCATTGTTTAAGCGTTACCAGCTCCTCAGGGCTGATATCGGCAGGGGCTTCCTTCGGAGGACTCTTCTCTAATGCATAAAGAAGTTTCTCCGAGGCCAATACAAGATTGAGGTTGCGGAGCCAGTCTTGGTAGTTCAGACCGGTGAACCTGTTGCTATCCAGTATAGCAGCGAGCGGGTTTTTCATCGAAACCATTTTATAATGCAGTAATACTGAAAAGGAAAGCAGACATACATCACTAACTATATATAATAATCGCTAAGACATAAAACAAGGTCGTTAAGTTTTATGAATTACCCTCCCACTATTTTAACGATTTCACCACCCTCTAATGAAATCGAAAAAACAGGTTTCTTTAGTGGGTACACGGAGCCCAATCAAGCGATCATGGACCCGAATAATATCAGCCATCCATGACCCCCAAAAGGTAGTTTCCGATTGCAACCGGTGCAACCTCCATGTATTCACCTCACGTCCATTAATGGCCCAATAATATGACGCCGTTTACTATCACGTGTCAAGATTACCCATCAATATTGAGTCATGAAGGACGGTCCCCTTAACGTCCCCAATAATATGAGCCAACGTTAAAGGGAGTTCCAACCGAACTCACAACAATTGTCAATGGCGTGGACAACTTTCCGGCATACATGACCCCCTCAATAATATGAGCCGGACCATGTATACGGGTAGCATCGACGTACACCCATTGTTGATGGAAGGTAGGGAAATTTAAACAATTTTAAATACCCTTTAGTTTATCGAATAAACATTTATCTTGATATAAGTTTTAAATCATATTTAAAACGAGGGATTTTATTTTCGAAAAATTTGGTCTCATGCATTTATTTTAAATCAAATTTAAAACATGCAACATGCGGATTCAACTAAACTATATATCAACATATATAAATATTGGGATGATCGATCGCTAGAGCTATGCGGTTCGTGGTTGCCAGCCACGGACCTGGGTCCAATCCTAGGGATAATGCAATATGCAATGCAATCGTATTACAAATGCTCCGGTTTTACAGATCTTCGGTCTTCAATATTCTTGATCGTCATGTCCACCGTCTTCGGATGTCCTCCCACTAAATCTAGTAATTTACATTTAAATTAACTATGACAAATAAGGGATACATTTATCAAGGGGTGGGAACGGGCCACAAACAGGCCCACTTTAAATGATAATCAAAATATTTACAAACCGAATCACAAAAACCTATCGCATACACCTAACAAATTGGGCACGGCTCTCGATCACCCCAATCATGCAGATAATCTAATTAACATGCATAAATTAAATAATCTAATTATTTATCGCAAAATCATATTTTAATCATAAAATCGCATTTTATAATAAAATCGTATTCTGTCGATAAAATCAAATTTTAATCAGCAAAATCATATTTCATTATAAAATCATATTTTACAATTAAAATCACATTTTGCTAATTTTAATTATATCATATTGGGCTTAAAACAATTTTAGGCCCAAAAATCTCAAAATTTCAAAATCGACCAAAACGGGCCCGATATCGTATATCGGCCCGAAAACTTCACGAGCTGCCCGGGACAGGCCCGAACAAAACACTAGGAGAATTCAGCCGTCACGACATCGCCGGACCTTCTCGGAGCGGCGGCGGCGCTGCCACGAAAAACGTGCGCGGCGCAAGGCCACGCACGGCCGCGACAAGCGCGGCGCTCCATGCGCCATCGTGCGCCGATCATGGCGCAACAAATTGCGCCATGGCCTGCTGGCCATCGGCCGTTCACGCAGCGTGTAGCGCAACCAGTGCGCAATGTCCGGCCTTCGCATGCGCATCCATATGCGCGGCCGCGGTGAACATCGCGCGCCAATGAGCGGCGCTAATCAGCGCATCATCGTGCGAGGCAGGCGATGCATCACCGCATCAATTCAGCCACACAAGCGCGCGCAGAGGCCGACCATCCACGCAGCAGGCGCGCGAGGGCGCGATGCGCGACATGTGCACATGTAACCGCGCGCGCACATGCGCCATGGGAGGGGGCGCCGCCATGCGCGGCGGCACCGCGGCCGAGGGGCTAAAAACTTTGGTTTTTCGGATTTGAAAAAAGAGATTTGATACAATAAGGCAGCGATGTATTGATCAGATCCGAATCTTGGCTCTGATACCACTGATGGGGAACCGCGGCGGATCCGAATCACGCCTCCCGGCGAGGCAGCGGAAGAACAAAAATTGGCTGGGAGACGATCAATACAATTCAACAAACAACAGGCTATGACATTCATAGGTTGTTTAGATGACTACCTTGCTGGCAACTCGTTCCTAGCTCCGACCAGTTTCTCGAGGAAACCGGCACTTCACGGTAGATGGCTGTAGACTACGTCAATCAGGTCCACGACCGGATACGAGACTCCTTCGTCAGCCTGCACTAGAAGGCCTGACGAGATCGGCGCGGACGGATTCTCCTCGTCAAGTTGGCCGGAACAAGTTCAGGCGAAGGAGGCGGCGGCGGCGTGCACCGGCGGCGTGAGGTTTGAGGAGAGGGGGGCGGCGCCTAGAGCTTAGTGTTAGGGTTAATTGTGTAGTAGTGTTTGATAATTGAGTCTAAGTCTATATTAAATAGACTTAATGATGGACTTGGACCGGCCCAACGGGCCCGGGTCCAACGGATGAACATTCGGTTCATCCCCATCACCGAGACTTCATCGTAACTCCGATCGCCGATCAGATCGGACGGATCGACTCAGTTTCCAAAACTGAAT